>BJBW01004516.1:5071-43562 GCA_004320125.1 Scolopax mira | reverse complement strand
AGTAAAAATACAATGTTAAAATTAGGCTTCAGTGCTGAGAAGGATTCATGTATTATACCAGGCACAAATAAAGTGTAAATGTCATCTTAAACCTTTCCTCTCCTTCCTTTGCTGAAGGATCCCCTTCATACCACGCTGTATGGATTGAGTGCTTCCTCAATCTATCTATTCAGGAGAATAAGAAAAATTTCAGATTTTTCTTTATCCTCCACTGAGAAAGTACTGGACTGGGAAAGCTCTTTGTGAACATAAGATTGAAGAATTAGAGAATTTTGCCATATGCACAGTTGGCTTGCCTGCTTCACACAATGAGTTACAGGTATATGCCTCATTTAGAGACCGTTATAGAAGGTTGTATCTCTGATGTGTGTAATTCAGTCCTGTTTACCATTGATTCCTTTTCAACTAGGCCAACAACCTGAGAGACACAGGGTCACCAGAATCATGTGCCCAAGATGGAGACTTAAGGGTTTTCTAAATAATGCTCTGGTAGATGTGGATAGGATAGAAACACACACACACACACACACACCTTCCCCCCAGCCTTTTGTGACATGGCTTACAAATTTTATTATACCTGTGTTCAGAAATGTTGGTGTGCTTAGGGACTCTGTTTAAGTGTTACACAACTCCCTAGGAACCCAAAATACAATCTTTTCCACCAAAAGCTGAATTAAGGCAAGCTGTATCATGTTTTTCTAAGGGGAGGATATAGATGATTAAAACTGAATAGAAAAATTTCAGTAAAAATATAAGTTCATGGGAAGCTCCACTGTCATAGGTATAAATACCATGAATACAGCTACTCTTTTTCTGATGAAAGCTTGAAATTTTGGAGGTGAAAAAGCAATGATTTTTGGTCAGGCTTCTCATTCAAACTTAAATTACTTCAGTTGCTAAAATATGAAATTGTCACAGAATAAAATATTCTGGGTTTCAATTTTCCTTTTTTTTTTCCCCTCTTTTTTCCTCAACTGTTTAGCCACTATTCATTGGTATTTTGGGATGCCTAAGAACACAAGATATCCACTGTTTTCACAGATTCCACTATTTTTGGATGGAACTTGCACAGCTGTTAACCTTTTCAGGTGTATAAGATAATGCAGTTTTGGCACCTACAGTAGAAATTAGTCCTGGTTCCTCGCTAGTATGGAAATTGCAGGTTCTTACTGAAATCAAGACATTCCAGTGAAACAATTATTCTCCTCATTGACCTCACATCTGTCTCTTTTCCTTCTGATTCTTATGAGCCTCATGGCATTCTTTCTGTTCCTACCAAGGCTGGTAGGACAGTTGCTTGTTTTCCTCTGGCATCGATGGTTGGTCAGCCTTCCTGGGAAGAAGGGGTAGTAGAAAAGGGAGAGAGGAAGGAAGAAAAAGAGGTGGCAAGGAATTTTCTAGCATCACCATTAAACCAAATTCAGGAAGGACTGAAATTACATGGCTGATGAGAAGACCGTGTAGGCCACTGGGGCTGTGGGCAGGTCTGATGGGGGTACTCGTGGCTTGGATGTACTGTGAGATGCCACATTGAGGGCTGTAGAGTTAGATCAAGGAGAAAGCAAGCAGCATTTCTGTTTCTTACAGAAGCCCTTCGTGAGAGCTTGCCAGAATTTGATGTATGACCAATTTGTAATTGTCTGTTCAGTGATTTCTTTTCTATAGGTATGTTATTGGAAGGTGTTTTGCTAATAACTGGGTGCTTTGTCACACCCCAAAGGAGAAGGCCTCTAGTCTGACATTCACATTCCCTATGAGGCAGAATGACTGATAGACTCCTTTAGGATCATCACTGGAAATGCTTAAATATTCCAATAAAATTCAGTCAGTAGCACAACACTTAGCAGAATTGTTTCAGGGTAAAAAAGGATGGACAAAGTAGTTTGTCTCCCACAGAAAATGGGATGTCTCTTTAAAGGGATTTTTGATGATATTAATGATTTATTCTTAGCATCTATGGTACATTAAGGCCTGTAGCATTTCCTGTGCACACTTGCAGCAATGTGGAGCACTTGGGCAGAAAATACTTTTCTAGGTGGTTTTCCCACAGAAAAAGAATATAGGGTGAACCTGTTTTAAAACACATGAGGGCAAAGCTTCCTAGTAAATGCTTGCTAAATTGAACCTTACATCTTTTGCATATGCAACGTGAATCACAATTTACACTAACAAATTGGGATGTTCGTGTGCAAATCAGAGTTTGCGCAAGTATATTAGAAATGTGGGAAAGTGGCTTAGGACATACATTCATGACAGTCAGTTCCCTATGAATAATAAAAACTTAATCATTGTGCTGATTTTAATTTTTTTTTTATTTTTCCTTCAGAAGCAAGGAGGAAGGATTCAAAGAAACCAGTGAACCCTCATTTTTCCTGGAAGATATAAGACATGTAGCCAAAAATAAGTACTGAAAATGAGTAAAAATAGATGAGGAAACTGGGGTCCTAAAGACCATTTCTCTCTACTTTCATTCTTAAGCTTCATTACTTCCTACTCCTTTGTGAAATCTTTGTTCCAAGCTCCTGTTGCTCCTTTTGCTCTTCTTCATCTATTTCATTGTAGTTTCTTCTTGAAAGCATTTCCTCTTTTGGTTCTTTGCATCCCCTTGTCTTCTTCCCCTACTATTTTCTATTCAGTTCCATCTTTAGATTTCCTTTTTTCTTGTCTCCCTTCTAAGTGCTTTCCTAATTGTCTTTACTATTTTTTATTTTTTTTTTTTAAACTCTGTCTTCCTCCCTTTAGGTTCTTTATTGCATTTTCTAATCCTGGTAAAGCATGGTGAACGTGCTGGTGACTCCTCCTTAGGTCTGGAAGGCAGCTATGGGGGCAGCAGAGATTTTCAGTGCCTGGTTGTCAAAGCAGCACGACATCATTTTAGTGGCGAGTATAGCAGCGTATCATACCTGTGGCCAGCACAGGAACTGCAGTATTTCTCTTGCTTTCCTTGGTGATCCTAGTCCCCATTTCAGGGGCTGAGAGCAGGATTTCAGTTATTTCTATTTACTTTATCTGAGTCAAAACTGCTACCAAATCGCAAAAAAAACCCCTCTTCATTCTTCCATCTGTACTGCTATCACACCAGATTTCAGTCTTTTAAAACAGATGATCAGATTCTCTCCTGTTGAGCTTTTGAGATATTTTATATGTAGTAGAGATAATTAGAAAGTTGCATTGTTGATGAAGTTCTGTGTCTGAGATGCAAAACCAGAATTCTGCTTCACTCTGGGCTTGTTCACCGATTTTGAGATTTAGAAGGGCTTTTATAACCAATGGGCCTGCTCAGAAAGTGTGTTCAAAGTGTAACAAATAGGTTCAATTCTTTCCTTTTGTTGAAAAGCACAAAATCTTTTAAATTAGAAAAAGTTATGGAGTGGTGTTCTACTGGTGTATCGTCTGTTTGAGTGGCTAGAGATCTCTGAGGTGTACTGCTTTGTACCTGGTAGACAAAGCGCTGGTTATTGGCTTAATGTACGAAAGTGTTCGTTACCATAGTTGGAGAATCATGCTTTCCAATCCCAGGAGTCCCACAAAATACTTTGCAATACAAATATTCCAAATTTTTATGTTTTCTAGTTCTTCTATTTTTAGCAGGCGCTGACCATTGCGGCCGCTGTGGTTTACTGAAGTTAATGGTTATTGACCCTCCTTCCTGAGAATTTAAAAACTGTTACTGCACAGTGATGGGAGAATTTTTAGCAGACAGAACAGCTGATGGAACTTTCCTTTGGAGTCATAATAGTAAAAAAACCAGGACAAGGTAGCTAAAAAGCCACATGGTAGCCTCTGTATACTGGCTAAATATTGTCATGTATAAGCAAGCTCAGTTCTCCCAGTAGAAATTGTGCTAACTGACACTATGTCAGAATTTGGATCCATCATAGCAAGGATCAAAATGATTGTAGTTCTGCTTTATATAGGATAAATCCCTGTTGCCTTTTTTTGTTAAAAGCTCCTGCTGAAACTAGCGGAAGATGTGGACGTGCGACTAAAAGCGGAATCTGTCAGTGTTCCAAGTAAATTTACATAGTGTTATGTCAGCTGAACTAACAAAGAGTGTTCAAGCTTGATCTACATTTAGGTCCAACTTTTAAAAGGATAGGGCCTAGATCCATAATCATTAATGCAATTATGTGCTTGATTTGCATATACAGTTCTATAGTTACATATGTAAACTGTCTGTGTATGTGATCTCAAAATGGCCGCTTAAGAAGTAATACTCAACATAAATCTTGCGTATAATGTATGTCTGTTAACTATTTATGCAGTTGTGCATAGTCACAGTCTGTGCTGCTTACAGGATTGGGGCTCTCATAATAGAAAATAGATACATACATTTTGGTTGCATCTAACTGCTCAGTATAAATTTTCTTTGGAACAGCTGAAAATCTTATGGGTGAACTCAGCTGAAGCTTTTTGTTCATAGGCTTCATTCTTTGAACAGATTGAGATGTTCTTTGTCAAAATTCTAGATGAACTCACAAGGTAGTCTTTAACGTTATGAATGAGAACAGAGTATGCAGTTGGACAGGCTGAGATCCAACCCTCGTTGTGTGCCAGAGTCCTCTGAAACTGCTCGTGAAACATAGTTCTGCAATTCCAGTCATCATTCCGTCCATTATATATCGGTGTCAGCTACAGTATCTGTGAAATGCAGAATACAGGTTGATATTTCTGATGTTACAAAGATGTCTGTGTAACCATTAATTTTTTTGGGGGGGAGAATTATCATTTAAGATGATTTAGCTAGTAAAACCACCTGTGTCAGGTTGTGAATTAATTGAAGAAGAACTTTGTTGATCAAGGAAGCAAGTCCCTTTATTATGACAAAAAATAGACCAAGAATCCCCACACTGTGTAAGCAGGTCTATTGGTATCTTACTCTGTTTGATCTTCCCCTGAAGATTAGCTTCACGTTAACAAATTGGCAACTTCCACACTATGTAGCTGGGCTTTTCAAACATCTCCACGTGGGAAGTTCCCGTAGCCTTGTTTAGGATACAGGAGAGATGAGTGATCTGGTATCTCTTCATTTGTATCTTCTCAAGAGTAAGCAGAGGTGTATGTGGATGACTGAGACCACAGATTCTGTTTTTTGCTACTCACACAGTACCCTAGAGCTAGAAGATCGATTGAGAATCGGGTCCCATGGTTACAGTGTGGTTAGTGTTTGTCTGTTTAATTCTGTAAAGCAATCAAATAGACTGACATAAATTTGATGTGCTAATACATAAGTAAATAAAGACCTGCAGAGAAAAATCTGACAGGTTTTCCTAGCATAAGATTCAAAGCCTGAGCCAGATACAACAGTGCACATACTGGTTTTCAGTCCTCATAACAGCATTTGTCAGTAATGTAGCCTGTATTTCATCCTTACATTTGACAGAATAAAATTTAATCCATCTTAATCTTACCTGGCAATAAGCATAACTTCTATAAGCAAGAAGTTTTATTATGTAGCACTGTTAATTTTTCAGTAGATGTGTAGGTAATGCAATGTAGTGGGTAATGCAGTAGGCAGTAGGCAAATAGTCCATGCAAAGCAGTCTGTCCTTCAGGAACCAGCAGGGCTGCTCACAGAGTGGTTGGATGTATTTTTCAGGATGCCAGTTAATACTCAGTGTGAGATGTGAGGGCAGGAGCTCTGCACCCTCTGCCAGGATCAGTCAGGAGCTCTGACGCACTCGTGGGGATGAGTCTTCACTCATGAGAGATCAGAGAATTAAAACAGGCTGTATTCTATTGAAATAGCAGTCTTCATGTGACACTACTGTGACTGAAGCAGAAACTTATTTGAATATTTACATTTTGAAAACTTAATGCTAGCCTCTACTTGTTTACTTGCAGGTGTGAGAGCTTTGGTTTTAACTTAAACACAAGGAAACAGATTTTCCTGACTTTTATATTGGAAGTTGTTAAGAAGTAATGTAACTCTTGGTATTACACTTCTGTGTTATTTTAAGGAAAAATAAAATAGTTAAATGGTAATGAAAATAGAGGGAATCTTTAGCAAGAGTAATTATTGTTATTCCAAGTATTAGAAGTCCGCTATTTCTCCTTCTCTGTCTTCACAGTTACAAGGTTTTTTCTCATTTCTTTGCTAAGTGAAGCTGCTCTTCACAACTGGGCAGCCAATACTCATGCATGCAAGGACAAAATTTGGGTTGTGGTATGTCATAAAGTGCTTGAGTAATACAAAACTATCTAAACTAAACTTTATTAAACCTTATGATTAATGAGATGCCAACTTTGAGCATACAATAGATAGAAATAAACCTAAAACAAATACATTTTTTTCTGGTAAAGTTACAAGAACCTGCAAATTCAGGTGAAAAAGAATTTAAATTTTCTTTTTGCTATATAGTACTGCTACCGAAGTCAGTGCAGTTAGTGTGTCCTCCCATGTGCTGCGAATAGTGGATTTGCAGCTACTTTAGTGTTAAAGAAAAATGAATTACCAGTCTTATTCCTGTTGAATTAACATTATGATGTACTTGATGATTATCATGGTTTTTCCTCAGCCACCTCAATAAATGCCTTTCTTCAGCTGTAGTGAAATGTGCAAGCAACTCTTGCTTGAAATTAGAAATTTAAGGGACAGTGCTCAAGTTCTCACAGATACATAATAATTCTGTTGTGAAAACAATATAAAGAGCATTAAGAACATAGGACTTCAGTAAACTGAAGGTACGATACTGGTTTTGGATTTACTAGATTTGTATGTAGTCTCTACTTTTGTCTTCACTGAAGAAAATACCCATTTTCTCTTTATGTTTTCTTACCTCTGTGCTTTGTTTAACATCCTCTACAAGCCTGACATCTAGCAGTTTATACTTACAGTTTTTGGCTTCTATGATGAAACTTTCTTTCTGGACTAAACTGTCAAGAAGGACTTTTCCCCTTTGTATTTTTTAAGACTGCTATTTTAGCCAATATTATGGAGTCTTCCTCTGCAAGGTTTTTATCTTTGTATGGTCTAATCACTTTTACATCTTTTACTTAAAAGCCTTCTCTGCCTTCACTCCTTTGACTACCTTCCTTATGAGACTTTGCCTTTTTAACAGTCTTAAATCTTAGCCATACTTATACTTGCTAATCCTTTCACTGAATTAAATCATGCTCCCCATATTATTTTTATGATTGGCTCTCCTGTACTGTTCTCCTTGGTTACAAAACCCAAATCTAAAATAACCTTAAGTTCTGCTGGTTCACTGACAACTGAATTAATTTGTTGTCTATGACCAACAGAAATAACTGGGTCCTGTTTAGGCCTATGAATAGGACTGGTTATTTCCAAGTCTGTATCTGGAATGTTAGTCTTCCATAATAACACAATTCCCAATAGTATTTATTTGTCTCCAAATAGTATTTATTGTTGTGATGTTTCGTTTTGATTCATATCTGAATCTGACCTATGGGGTTGATAGCTGATTCTTAGAATTATCCTATGCAGCCTATTTTTGCATCTCTTCCCAAAGTTATTTCAAACTATCGAGAGCACATTAGTTTCTCTATCCCACTTTATAGATGAGATGCTAACTTGAAAATTTTAACAAAACTAGCAGTACAAGGAGCTAAAAATTACTTAGGCTAGGGGGAAAAAGTGAGGGATTCGGGGAAAAGAATTTGAGCTAAAATGAGAATATTATGAGTGCAGAAGCAGTAAGGAACCATTTTTGAGAAGGCAGGAACCACAAAGGAAAAATCTGTAACCCCCCAAAAGGCAATTTAAAGGCTGTGTCTGAAAATGAACAGTAAACACACAAAAATTGAGAGACAGAGGACTCAGACTGGTCTTTTGATGGCCTAGTGGGGGAAAAAATGAAGAAAAGCTGTGGAGGAATTGAAAAAGAAGGCTATGCTATTTTTAGGTGGGCACTGAAACACTTGAAACAGTAAGGTAAAACTGGCAGGTTCAGTCAAGTTTCCTCCTCCAACTATAGCTCATGAGAAAATCAGAGGCTGTGTCTCAGACATAAAGAAGTCCTAGAGATCTACTGAGCAGACATGTATGCATCAATGAAGACCAAGATAGCTACTGAAGAAGATATCAGATAAAACCCTATAGTTAATGTCACAGAGATGGTGGAAAATACAGACAAGCATAAACAAAAGTGCAAGTGAAGATTCACATGTGCTTGCTTTACAGAGTTATCTTAAATTTTGAAATGTAGCCACAAGTGTTTTGTCAGAAGAGAGATTAGATGCATGGAAATCTTTGCGATGTCAACATATACAAGCAGCTGAGAAGTTTAAAGGTAGTACCTTGAAGATAAACATGAGTTTGCTTATAGGGAGGCAGCAAAAAGGAGAAGGATGAAGAGCGTGAAACCTGTGAGCAGCAACCCCAGGTGTCAGGTATGAATGTAGAAAGACAGTACCACTACACCCGAGGTGCAGTAGTTTAATAGTTACATGGAAAGGATCACAGGACACGGGCATGACTGAGGGCACAGTCCTGGAGTGTTGAAGGGTTGGAGGATACTGAGGAAAGACAGAGAAAGAGTAAGGACCAGCAAAAAGTCGTTGCTTTTTTTCCTGCGTGACACAGTAAGACTTCTCAGCTACAGTCAACAAGTTACAAGCCTGGGAATGGCCAATGACACTGCAAAATGGAAGCAGTGAGCGGGGAAAGGAAGAAATGCTTTGCTAAAAGATTAGGTGCTGAAAAGTCTTTGAATTGGGGGAGATAGTTTTTATTAACTAAGGAAATGTGTTCGCTTTATATATACTTTCAGAAGGTAACACAGGCAAAGCTGTTGGGAAGGGAAAGCTGATGGAGTGAGAGCAAATGAGGGAAATTAAGGTAAAAGGTGATTTTGGGAAGAGGAATGGTTTGTGATACAGGGAAGAGAAGGAGAGAAAGGGAAAGATGGACAGAGCTCTTAAATAAGAGTCAGGGTTTACAGAAATGTCTCTCTAGTTCAGCTGTGTTGTCAGTGGAAAGGTCTCTTAGAGAATGACTTGGAAGTTGGTTTCTATGTTGCCTGTACAGGAAATTTGGGGTATTTTCCCCATAACACTGGTGTCCAAGTTCATGCCACAGTTATTCTGTGCAGTTACTTTGTTGGGTGTGAAGCATTCCAAGGGTAATTGGGAAGCAGAGGTGAGGGTCCAAAAGGGAAGTGAACACGATATACATCAGAGTAGAGAGTAAGCAGCCATTTTAGCACTGTAGAAAGAGCAGAAATATAGTTGTAGACAGAGAGGCAACCCTGTAAGAATTATTTATTTATTTTTTTTGCAAAGTTTTTGCAAGGGTGAGGTTAGTATTTCAAGAGTTCTGGTCCTAGTTTGTTTATGCAATTCTTATTTGTTGGTTCAGCTTTCCTTTCTGCCCATCTGCTGCTATGTAATGTTCCTGTAATGCTCTCTTAAACAGCCATCCTCGTCTTCTGTTCAAGGTCTCTCATCTTCTTGTCTTCTCTCCTGCATCAGAGAAGAAATGATTCCTCTGTACAAGAGCCCTGTGATGCCTGATAAACGTGACATATTGTGTAAAAATCACACACTATTACCTTTTATCAACTTGTACAGATTCTTTTTCCATGCCAATGACTACTAGGTACGTTTGTCATGGACTGTTTTCTCTAACACTTGTGTTTCAGAATGACTATCGGAAGCTGTCTATGCAGTGCAAGGATTTTGTGGTTGGTGTTCTTGACCTCTGCCGAGACTCGGAAGAAGTGGAGGCCATTTTGAACGGGGATTTGAATTCTGAGCCAGTTGAAGCACAGAGACACAGAGCATCACTGAGCCGTGTGAAGCTGGCCATTAAGTATGAAGTCAAAAAGGTAACTCCTTATAGGCAGTGCTTTCAGACATTGTGATAGGAACAGTGTCATCTTATTATTCCACAGGTGTTATGAAACAGTGGTCAGATGCATTACTGAGATATGTATAATCAAGATTATCACAAGGCAGAAGCTGGAAGAAGGGAGCTACAGTGAAGGAGCTCAGGTTAATCTACTTTCCATAGCTGAAAATTGGCAGGAGATTTTAATGACATAAATCAGCTGTGCTAGCTGGGTTATCCACAGTTGGTTAGATCTGCTCTTAATTAATCCAAAACAAGGCATTTCAGTGGAGCTAAATTAACTTGGTGAAAGTCAGGATGTGTATTCCTGCCAGTTTCTGTAGTAATATCTAATCAAAAGAGAAGGCTCTGTTGGTGAAAGTGTTGGTTAAACCAATGAAAAGATCTGGTCTGTTCACAATTTTTTTTGTTTTACCTTTGCTTTCTACCTTAAGTAACTTAATTGGGCAAGTTAATTCTGGGAGGTAAGCCTTGCTTTCTACTAGTAATTTTATCAACACATAGGTGTGCTTTTTGTTTTGTGTTTGGTTTTTTTTTTTTTTAAATGTCGCCTTTTTACTACTCTGGAAAAGAAAACATCTAAGTTGTCATTAAGTATATATTTTTTTTAATTTATTTCAAAATATGACAGTAAGCCAAACAGCTCATCTGCAACTGTGTGGGTTGTAGTGAGAAATTCTACATGGTTTACCATGTGTGTCCCTTTAAAAAAAATTTAAAAATTCAGTCCTGAAAATGTATGAAATATATTTGTGGCTACTTAATCAGTTAATTTCAGTTCTTCATCTTTGCACCTTTATTTATCAGAGTTTTGTGAATTGCAACATGATTTCACTTAATGCCTGTCTCAAAGATAATTTTTAACAAACAGTTATTTTGTGAATTAATATTACGTGTTAAAAAATGGAGCATTTGACATAATATATATCTATTTATCCTAAAAATTTTCAATATATAGCTGTATTGTTCTGTTCGAGATCCCACTATGGTCACACAGAAAATAGTTAGTATTGTGCCCTTCTGTGAGAACTCAAGAAATACAGCAATGCCTATGTATTATTTACAGCTACCTATTTACATGGTTAGCATTATTTCCATTTTTAATGGCCATTATAGTTTCATCATCTCTACAAGAAGTCTGTGTCTTTCAGAATAAATAACAGTGTATTCTGTGGCCACCTGTTGAGCCAATCTGCCATATAAAGTGTAAGCAACCTGCCAGGACAACTGGGAAATGTTGGTGTTTATTATGTCTCCAAAAGAAGGGTAACAGAAACTGTAAATGCAGATTCCAAACAGCACATCATTGTTTACAATGCATATTAACTACCAAAATTCAAGGTAGAGATATACAAGTATTAAATTAATTAAAAAGTATGGAACAGGAAAAGAATCAAAGTGCATAAGCATTTTACCATATCTAAATAACTTATGAATTCCTTATGCTGTTGCATTTTAATGTGTACCAAACCTTTGCTGAGATTCTTGTCTCAGCTTGCTTTCTGAAGACTGTGGTTTTCTTCCAGAGGTCGTGGTCACTGATGAAATTCATTGCTGAGCAAAGGGCCACACAGGTCTGTTAAGAATAGTAAAAATCTGCATAGTGGAAAAAAAAAAAAGAAAAAGATAATTCTACAAAGCAAACTCGTTCTTTTCTCTTACAAAAGATTAATTAGTTGCAGATAAACTCAAGGTTTTGGCTCCAATTTGTGACATATCCAGATCAGAACCTACAAGGCTAATGATCCTGGTGGAAGGAAATAAGCAGATGGTGCAGAGATGCAGTTGTTACCCATATTCATGCATGTGCTGTTTGATGTAAATAGCCATGACAGAGGGCATGGCAAGGGCTGAGCCAGGAAATGTCTCTGCCATGGTGGACCCTTGATGCTGGGACTGGTTCTGTTTAATTGTGGCAGATTATAGCAATATTCTGACTGTAGAACAGATTTAGGTGCGGGAACTCCACACGAGATGCTTTCAACCCTATAACTTAGGAAGCAGGTGAGGATGTGGCTTATGTTTCTTAGCTTTCAGTATTTCTAGCTGTGCTTCTGGGTCAGCTACATTAAGGGCAGTTCACTCTTGTAAACAGTACAGCCAAACAGAACTGCAGGTCCATGAAATGGTTAATGAGCCGTATGTCCTTTTCAGAGGAAGGAGAGACTGGAAAAAGCATATGACAAGTGAGCAAATGTGCTCAGGACTTCACTGCTAGGGAAATTGAGTTTTAAATTCTATTAGTAATGAAACTCTTGCACTTAATACCCTGGGTGCTGCATTAAAGAGTAGCCCATCTTGTAAATGCAGTATGATTTTGAGGCTAAGGTTCAGACTGAAACTGCAGTCCCAATTGTGAGGGATTAAGGGAATTAAAAAAAAAAAAACCAAGAAAAACTAGTTAGAACAAGTAGTCTTGCCCTGTATGCTGAATTGCTGCTGCAGTCATGCTTTTGGTGTTGTATTTTAACTCTGTCTTTAGATTGCCAACAAAATATCAGAGAAGTTGCTGACTCTGGGAAAAGTTCTGCAGTTCTTGCTGAGATAAAAATCTGAATAGAATTCCCAAGTGAAATCAGTAAGAGTTTGAGTAAAATCACAGGACTTAATTTTCAAACAATGATATTTTGAATTGATAGATAAGACAGAAGATTCAAAATTCTCTTTGTTGTGTGTTATGTTGACAGAGCATGCCAGGATCTGTTCCTTCTAGGTCTGAACTCAGTCATTAGGATGTTAGGAATAAATAACATTATAATAATTTTTAGTCATACAGAAGAGTATTGATGACTTGGTTTACAGACACAAAACTGAATGCCTCGGTGTTACAGTCAATTATGTCCAGAAAAGCAGCTAATTGGGGTTTTTTTTAGTGACTAGATACTGTCTTCATGCATCGTTGTTGTTCACTGAGGTTTGGATTAGATCCTAAAATATTATATAAATCTGATAATATGATCAACATGTAATAAAAAGTAAGAAACTGTATGGAAAGTAGGATGAGAGAAGAGAAATGCAGAAGGAACAAGGTTGTAGGATGATGTGATTGGTAGGTGAAATATGATGTGACTCTACTGGCTTCGGAGGAGCTGGAGGGCAGACAGATATACAAGGGGAGGGGAAACAGAAAAGGTTGCAGTTGCTGGAAATAAAACCAACAAAATAATAAATTACAGTATTTCAGCAGAGCTGGAGAGGAGGATGAATTTCAGAGCTTTTATGGATAAGAGAAGTGACATGAGTTGCTCTGAGGCCTTGGATGTGGTACATACATTTGTGCAGTTGCCAAAGTTGACTAAGTTGCTAAGATCTTCTCGAGAGCCCTTAGACTGACTGCCAGAGAAGAACTTGCCATAACCATTGGCATCTCATCCACCAACTCCTCCCTTTTCTGGAGAAAATTATAGCACAAGCAGATGTCCTCTTAGCATCAGATCAAAATGTTGATAGACCAGGAGGAATAAATCAGCACGGAGGTCTGGATGGGATGCAGGAGGGCCCGTGGGCTGGTTCTTAGCTCTAGGCAGGCTCCCTCAAAGCTTCTTTGCTGTTTCTTCCCATTCCCTCAGTAACTGGAGGAGTGATGTGGATGTTTCTTCTCACTCCTCTTCCTTACAGTTTTAAGCCTGCTTTTTAACAATTTATTTGTAATTTGAAATAATTAACTGTTTCCAAAGATGGGAAAATAAATAATCTGCTGTGGGATTTGACTCTTCATGTCTTGAGAATGAAATCTATCTTATCAAAAGAAGGGACTGGGGGCATATATCGGAACACACAAACACGAAAAAGAAAACCAGTCTCTTTTTTTCAAATAGACCAGGCTGGCAGTTTTTATGGTGCATAACTTCAAAGGTGACAGCCTAATAAAAAGAAGACAAACATAATTCAAGTTGACATTAGTTTCTTAAAGACTTACTTTTTTTTTTTAAATTTATTTCTGTTGGCCATTCCACTATAGGTACAAACTGTTAATGAACCATACACCAAAATACTTAGGGAGTTTTGATTTGGAAAAAAGTAGATTAAAATATGAAGGTCGCTTCCTTTCTTAACCTTCATGCAACAGCTTCAGATTTCTCCTCCTGAGGCTTTTAAGGTTCCCTGTTTTCATTGCCAATGACTTAATTTGATTTATTTTTTTTTTAAGTCTACCCTATTGTACTACTGTATGCACTTTTTAATTGGATTTGGAATATAAATGGAGTTTTTGCAGGCAAGACCTGGCAAACAACAGTGTACATGGTACATTATGATCTCAACAGAGTACAAAGGATAATAAAATGGATGTCCAAAGTTTACAGTATTATTTTTTTTTTTTAAGTACAAGTAGCTCGGGTCAGATCTCACTCTTAATACAACATGGATTATCAGAGTTATCAGTATTATTTTCAAATTCTTTTTGTGCAATTACCTAGCATTTTTTACCCTGATTTACTAGTTATTGTTGACCAATGTGACAAATACATTACCAGATTTCTTCCAAGTGCTGTAATAACTAGGCTATTTACCCTCATGCTTAAATGATGTCCCACATGTTCTTGTGATATGGCAGTCTCACAGGACATGGTATAATAGTAATAGTGACAGTGATGAGTAGGGTAGCACTTTAGAAATGGACTTAACCACAAATATAAATATAATGGGCAAAGAATATAGGGAGCTCTGGAATTCTTCTTCCCTCCTACCCCTTATGTTTCTTCAGTAGCAGCACCCAACATGGATTACACACTCCTGGATACAAAACATGATCCTGATTGCATCTCGGTACCATCTCCTCTGTCCACAGTGCTTCATCCCAAAGAAATACAACATTGCTTTAAAAATAAAGGAATACATGTTCCCCCTTCAACAAAATTGACCAAGAGTTGATTTCAGTAAATTCTGTCCACAGTGCTTCATCCCAAAGAAATACAACATTGCTTTAAAAATAAAGGAATACATGTTCCCCCTTCAACAAAATTGACCAAGAGTTGATTTCAGTAAATTAAAACTTAAAGTATATTTAAACAAGTGCAGTTGTTGGCAGCAGCTTGTTCTATCATTCCATAATTAATTTGGGATCCATCCCCTCTCACTGTGAACATACTGAAATCTTACTGAAGCTAGGAAAATAACATTAGTATGTCTTTGCTGCATAGGAGATAGATGGAAGCTGACTGGTTTTTTGGTTGTGGTTTTGAGGGTTTTTTGGGTTTTTTTTTTAGTGTGTACTGGATTCTTAATATGTGCCAATTTAGTATCTTAACACTTCAATCTCTGCTGCATATCAGTTTTGGGACACTTAAAGAATTATTTGTGGAAGTGAAAGACAAAACTTATACAAAAGGAGAGACTGTGTTGTAATAACTGAGGAGAAGTTGATTGTTAAGCCTAAGACTATTTTTCCAGTTGTCTGGTGTCTTTTCACGACTAAATCCTGATAAAATCATTTGATGCTCTGTTTCTTTGTCTTGATATTTTTCCGGCTTCCTCCCTCCTATTTTAAAGCATTTGGTTGCAAAAGTCCTTGATGATCTCTTGGTCCTGTTTAGTTGAGGTCAGTTGAAATTTTACCATTGACTTCAGCAGGCACCAAAGTTAGGTCAAAAGAGGGTAAGTATATTCAAAAATTGTCTTTCACATGTCTATGTCTGGGTATAAGGAGACGAATTAGCAAAATTTGGATGTAGTGTGGAAGATGCCAAAAATGGCTCAACATTCAATGAACTGAAATTCAGTGGTAATTGTGTATGTTTAGGCTACTGACAATCACAACATTCTTGTTTAAATGCCTGAATACTTTTTTATTCAGATATTTGTACACATCTAGTCTTGTAGTTTCCTCTACTGTGTTTAATACCTTTTAGTCCTTTTGCTATAGAAATAAATGAGCAAATACTTAATATTGATTAATAATAATGTAAACTAATCAGCAAAGATAAAAAGAGCACCTCATAAAATAATTCATTAAAAATAAAATT
Organism: Scolopax mira; assembly: GCA_004320125.1. Classification (NCBI taxonomy): domain Eukaryota; kingdom Metazoa; phylum Chordata; class Aves; order Charadriiformes; family Scolopacidae; genus Scolopax; species Scolopax mira. Next base: position 27,785 of record BJBW01004516.1, on the reverse strand, counting down.
ATCTTGCACAAGAGTCCCTGAAATGTTTATATTTTTAAAATATACAATGCAGATGTTATTTGAGCCTTCTGCAGTGTGTTGTTAAACTGTTAACAATTCATTAAAACACAAAGAATAGCATAAGACTATAGTGGTAACAGTCTGTACCCTTGGGGTCCTTTAAATTCTTAAAATGGTACAAAAGGAAAAGTTATTTTTTAAAACTGTCAGATTTGAGTATTTAATGTTTTTCATGGGAGATAGTATCAAAGGTGTGAACTTAGAGAAAACACAAAACAGTACAGCAAAATAAAATCTATAACAGAGTCCTTAGAGCATCATGAAGACCATAAGGTCATCTTTCCATCTGCTTCTAAAAATGGAATTTCCTTGTACTATTAAATATTAAATTTTACTTTCCACAAAACATAAAAATTTTTTTGTATTAAGTGGCTTCTGATTGTTTTTCCAATCCTAAGTACGTTTAAGTAGAGGCTATCACCATTGGTGGCAGTAAGAGAGAAGAAATCCATTTAATATTCATCTCTGTATGTTCTGGTGAGGTTTAAAATTCTGTGCTTTATTCTTGCTTTATTGACTTCTTGCTTCAGTAAGTTTTAGACTGAAAATGTATAGATGGTTAAGGAGGTATTTGGAGCCTTTGTGAAAGAACCAAAGCAAATGGCAATGATGTTTAAGGAGGTCTGTGAAAAGCACATGCACGAAGGAGAGAGGCTAATGGTGGATTTATGGTCAGATGAGAATTTTCAGTCTCTACGGGAATTCTGCATGTACCTTCGATCAGCTTGATTTGATGAGAAACTGTTGGAAGTTAGGACTGAGGTTCAACTCTGTCAGGGTCCAGCTGGGTATGCAAAGCTGTTCTAATAATGCATAAAGGGTGTTTGTCAGCAATGGCTGACAAACATCCCCAAAGTGCTGCTTTAAATCAGCTCAGCAGTTTCTTCTTTATTTATCAGCCTTTATTTTAAATGAAGGAATAAAAAATGTGGTTCTTATGGTCTAAATAAATACATATATTTAGGGTGATCATGCTCATGTATGTAGCAGTTATGTAACTCTTCTTACAGTATTTCTTGGTTTTCTTTCTTTCTCTTTACAGTTTGTGGCCCATCCAAACTGTCAGCAACAGCTACTGACTATCTGGTATGAAAACCTCTCAGGATTACGGGAGCAGACCATAGCCATCAAGTGTCTGGTTGTGCTGGTTGTGGCATTGGGCCTCCCATTTCTAGCCATTGGTTATTGGATTGCACCATGTAGCAGGGTACTGAATTTTATAAATTACTTATCTTGTGCTATTCTGGGAGCTGTGTTTCAATTTCTGGCATTCAAAATGCAGTATTGTACCTCTAATTCTGCTGCTTCCAAGTTTTAACTAATTAATGATATTTTTAGCAGTCTCTAGTCTTGAGCCAAAAGATGCTATTTGTTTTATTTGCACTGTAAAGACAGGACTGCAGTGATGAAACATGAAAATAGATTGTTTGAAGTTTAAAGAAAGGAAAAAAACCTTTTCTCTGAGAGCTCTTTTTCTTTTTTAAATTTCTGTAGATCATGCTCTGCTATATAATTGTATTTTTATTAGTAACATGGATTTTTTCAAAGCCACCGCTCAGATTTTGTATTCCATTTCCTCAGGTCTTAAGATCTGATGCTGTTCCCATATAAACCATTAGCAGGATATCTGTTGACTTCAGTGATGCAGAACTTAATTTTAAGTAAAATATTTTTTACACCTGCCCTAGGAGGTCTGTTTACCAAGTGAATCATAGAGCAGAAATTACATTAAATGCAGTATTCCAACCGTGTGGTAGGGTAGAAGAGAGTTACTGTGAACTCTCACTTCTTTAAAATTACATGAAAATAGATGAGTGCTTCCAACTTTCTTGATGATCTCACAATGAAAATAACAGCAGTTTCTTTGAAATCCTTACAGTTTGTATCATATGAATTGTCTGCAAATGAAGCAGATCAATAGATCATTGGTAAATCAGAAAAAGAAAGATTTGTTACATTAATTTAAAAAAAATTAAGTAAAATTACTTCTGTGCTGAATGTGGTTTTTCAATTTTATTTCTTTAACAAGTGTACAGCAAAAATTGTGAGTTTCATTAATTTATATTTTGCTCTTGTAGTTCACCTCAAAAAGGATAAGATTTTGCTCATCTCCTGCGTATTTCAAGGGAATTTAATTATTTAAATTAATTAAATATTTACTTTAAAGATAAACCTTTATGATAATAGGATAATTGTTACTCTCGTTATTCTTTGAAATGTCACTTTACATGAATATCTGTAGCAAAGATATTCCATGTTTGCAGCTCCATATCATAGAAACATATTAATATATATTTTAGCTCTTGTCTAACATGGGAAAGTGACATTTGTCCTTGAGCTTTAATTCCCAGTACCAGAAACATCTGACATTTTTTCCTAGTGCTCATGTCAAATAAAAGGACTGTACATTCATATCAGTTGTTTGATATTGTAATTTCAAAATGCTTTGTAAAGGTCAGGAGCAGGAAGGGAACCCAAGCTTGTTTGCACACGTAGTAAATGCTGTGTAGCCTGTGCTGTTCTGCTTAGCTCATAGTGGCTGACCCCCGGTTCAGGAAGACCATTCCTTGAAATAAGAAAGCTGCTTCCTGTTCCCCATCTGCTGAACTTGGATTTTAATTCTTACACGATACTGCTGCTAACAGAGCTCTTCACTGGGGGTTTTGGAATATTGCATCCTGTTGGTGATGTGATAGTTTATTGCATCACAACTGTTTAATACCATTAATAAAGTCAGGCATTATGGCTGTGGGACCACCTCCCTCTCTTTTTCATAACAGCCACAGACCCTTTGCTTTTTCCACTATGGTCTTCTGGAGGCAGCTGGTTGTCTCTTCTCATGCAGACTACCTCTGTTCTTGCTGTTTTGTCCTTCTACCAGCTGCAGATATGAACAAGATCAGCTGAATTAGTTTGAAAGTAGCAATATTTCTGATCTTGTCCTTAATCCATTGTGATGGAGCAGTCATTATTTTTAGTAGACACAGGTTATTTATTTGGGACTTCTTGCTCTGAACATCTATTCCATGAATGCAATTCAGTAGCCAGAGATGAGAAGACGAGTCTGTAATTTTTTCTAGAGCTATAGTCATAGCCAAGCTAGTGGTACACATTTGTTGATAAGGAAAGGAAGACATATTTTATTTTATTTTTCCATGGGCTTTCTTCCACCCCTCATCTGCAGGCATTAGATCAAACTCTGGTCACAGCCATTGTATGTTTGTAATGTAAATATAAGTGTTTCCCCTCAAACATTGCCATCTAGAGTTTATGGAATAACATGAACGTTTGCTAACAGGACAACATATTCCATAAGGCTGCCTTTGGGAGACTTTTGTCTGAAATGAAGAAACATCACAATTCAGTGCTCTTGGAACAGCATCCTCTAAAAAATAAGGTTTCAGACTATCCTGAGTTCTGAGTTCCCATTAATGCTTCTGGAATGTCTGATGAAAGAGTTTGTTTCTTTGAGAAAACTGAGTGACTGCTTTCATTCTGCCTTTGCAGCTTGGAAGAATTCTTCGAAGCCCGTTTATGAAATTTGTGGCACATGCAGCATCCTTCATTATTTTCCTAGGCCTGCTGGTGTTCAATGCTTCGGACAGATTTGAAGGTATAACAACGCTACCGAATGTCACTGTTACTGATTACCCTAAACAGATCTTTAGGGTGAAGACTACTCAATTCACCTGGACAGAAATGCTGATCATGGTATGGGTTCTTGGTAGGTATATTGCCCCTTCATTATTTTGTCCACTGTTTTCCTGCAGACATAAATTCTAAAAGAAAGGAGAGATACTCAGATCCAACCTTTCCTCCAAAGGCTGTGTGGTTAGAATAAACCCTTAGGGTGGATAACAGTGCACTGGAACTGCTGAGGGGGTCAGAGCATCTCTCTGGCAGCATGGGGTTAAACTTTGCTGATTTGCCACGCTGTTTGGTAATTCTGGCATTTGTAAAAGGAGCACAGGTTGGCTGAAGAGAATACCACTGAAATCATGCTTTACCTAAGTGGTTTTCTTAAATAGTATCAGACAGCCTATGCTGCTGTGTGTGCCAGAAGGTCAGGAGTTCCTACTGCACGGTGTTAATGGGTTAGCACAGCAGTGCTTATGTGGGATGCTACCTAGGTGCCATTTGGGGAAATCACAGTTTCTACCAGCGTCAAGGGGCTAATGAGTCAGTTCTCATTGCTCAGGTGTTTTTTTTTTTCACAATACTCGATCAGCTGTTTGAAACTCTGTATGGCAAAAAAAGCTATCTTTCATCATTTCATCAAATGATCAGGTGCTTTACATAGCAAAATGTCTGTTAGGCACATGATAATGCAGCATTCTCAGCTTGTACAGGCTGCAGATGAGAAAGGAGTGTTTCTGTGGCTGCTGCAAGAAGGTGCCTCACTCTGCCTTTTGAATCATCTGAATCTCCTGGTCTAATCAATGTTTTATCTTAAACTGTGTTAGGGTAGGGGGATGTGTAATTAGTTGTATGCTGCCTTTTGGTAGTCCTCACACATACTCGTGGGGAGCAGCCTCTTTATTTGACAGAAGGCAAGGACTGAGATTTTGGTGGTCTCTAGAACATATAGTTACTGTAAGAAATTTTTTGGGCACCCAGAGACAACCAGTCTCAAGCTGAGCCAGCACGTGGCTGCCGTGCATATGGTTGGGATGGCAGCAGTACCCCTCTGAATTACCCAGACAGGGAAACAGGAATTACAATATTGTGGTTTTGTGGTTTTGTTTTTTGGGGTTTCTTTTTCCCCTAAGAATTTTTTTTTGAAATAAGAAAATGATTCTCTACAACTACAGCTCTAGGTTATGATGAGGCTGTGATCTGGATTAATTCCATGTAAATGAGTTTCTGACGAAAAGCTTGATTAAGAAAACTGAATTATACATAGCCAAATTCCACTTTCTATGTGGAAAAGCATCTTAGTCTGTAAAATGGAGAACTGGTAGTATAATTGTGCCATTTATATTTGGTCATCTGTGTAGCTGGGTAGTTGTGCTTCTCTGTAAAAACCCTTCTGACTCGGAAGTGGTTTATGATTGTAAATGTTAAGGAAAGGGGAGGAGTTTGTTCTCCACACTTAACATTTTTCCTTCTTTAGAAGTTGTGGTGTTAGGCCATGATACTTTCACAGCAAAGCTGTGGCACTACAGTGCCCTGTGTGGAGATGTCTAAGCTTTATCTCCACATAGTAATTAATATCTTGTCATTTGATCAACCATGTTGAAACCAAGAGAATCTTACTCACGGTATTGGATGACTCTGTGACACTGCAAATAAGTGAATTTTTGCTCCACTGGGATCACCTGGTTTTATTAAATGGGAGAATGCAGAGAGTTTAAATGAAAATAGTTTGGCCGATGTGGCTATGTTTTTTCATTTCTTGTTGCAGGTATGATGTGGTCAGAATGCAAAGAGCTGTGGCTGGAAGGACCCAGGGAATATATCTTGCAGTTATGGAATGTTTTGGATTTTGGGATGCTGTCTATTTTCATCGCCGCTTTCACAGCGAGGCTTCTGGCATTCCTGCAGGCCACAAAAGCACAACAATATGTGGACAACTACATCGAGGAGAATGACCTCTCTGAGGTCACACTTCCTCCAGAAATAGAATATTTTACTTACGGTGAGCTGACATTCTCTGCAACACAGATCTGAACATAGAGAAACTGTTATGATGGTCTAGCATTTCAAAGCCTTAAAATGAGTATTTGTATGTGTTTGTGATCATAGCATTGTGTGACCACTTCTGCCTCAATATTTTTGTTTCTGTGCTATTTAAGCAGTAGTTATGACAGTAATTTGACAAACAAGCTTGCCAATATACTAAAATCAAACAATAGGCATGAGGGCAAAATCAGTTCAAAGGCAGCTGTCCATAATCTTATTCTGCTTATCCTAGAGCTCAATTTGACCCTCTTGATTTTAAACATTTGCAACCTATATTTTATTCTTGGCTTAGTGCACAACACATAAAATTTTGATGAGAGTTTTTTGTTTGGTTCAGTTATTTAATACAGTTTCTTGTATTTGTAAAGATCTATCAGCATTTCCTGCGGAGGGAAGGATGCTGGCCCAGTAAAGATTTGCTCAAATGAAATAGATGCACTAATTACTTGTTACAGTGCAGAAATTGTAATGTGATGTAAGGTGTGATGAATCTCTATTTGCAACACCACCAAAGGCTGAATTTGCTGAACAAACTTGGGTTTGTTATTTATGTTAATTGCTCTATAATCAGTCTAAATTTGTACATATGTAAATACATATTTAGAAACACAGGGTATTTTGATATAAAACATTTTAATTCAGTGTTATTTTCTAAGATTGTGCATTAATTCGTGTAATAAACTTTTTTTGCATTTACATATAACTCAATTTTCTGTGCATTTTGTGTATGAAAACCATGATCCTTTTCCATTGAGGTGAATGGCAAAAATCTTTGATTTCAATGGGAACAAGGTTATCCTGAATCTGTAACAAAGGCAAAAGCTTAGCGTGATTAAAAAATGAAATTGTTCATCATGCAACACTGTTAACTTCCCATCAATAAAACACAAAATATGAATAAGTTTCTGGCTTTAGCATAGTGATTATTAAGTTAGGAAATAATAGAGTGGTGTTAAGCAAATCAATAAGGATTTACTTATTGTTAAATAGTTCAGGTTAAAATGCAAATGTAGAAGAAAACATCCTGTTTCTTCAACTACAGGGTTTTTTTCCTAGCAAAAGGTAATGTAACTTATAGTCATTAATTGTGACTTAAAGGGGAAAAGGAATAGAGTAGCAAACTGCTAGACTCTTCAAGTATTTGTCTCAACTAAATTCAGACATGTTCATGGAAAAATCCTATTGAGATCTATTTTTAAACATTGTGATAAATGAGTAACTCCTTATATTTACCTCTGCATTTCATATCTTCCAGCCAGAGACAAATGGCTCCCATCTGATCCTCAGATAATATCAGAAGGCCTCTATGCAATTGCTGTCGTTCTTAGCTTTTCCCGGATTGCATATATCCTGCCTGCAAATGAGAGTTTTGGGCCCTTGCAGATTTCACTTGGAAGGACTGTTAAAGACATTTTCAAGTTTATGGTCCTTTTTATTATGGTATTTCTTGCATTTATGATTGGAATGTTCATACTGTATTCCTACTACCTTGGAGCTAAACTAAACCCAGCCTTTACAACGTAAGTATGAAGTTACGTTTAAGTATAAAGCCAATATGAAACTTTTAGTTTTTCACTAAGGTAATGAAGAATTTAGATATTGTATGCTGTCTCCTAGCATTAAAACTGAAGATAGTTGAAGTTGGTGAGAAATAGGTATCTCAGAACCTGAGAAAGACGAATACAAAAGACCAATTGACCTAATAGGAAGGGTTAATCAGAAGCTCTTGGAAGGAGTGCAGCAGTTTCCTTCCCATCAGCCTCATACTCAGGTTTATTAGGACAGGGAAGGTCTGCCCCCTGCAGAGTTAGAATGGAAAATAATGAGATCTTTCTATTCTTCATCTCAAAACATGGAAATATTGCCTGTTTCTAATTCCTGGGCTGTTGCTTTGGGTGTATTGTTACAACTACAGTCTTTATGATGGATAGGTGGAACACTGTGGAGAAATGTAACGTGCTGTGAGAAATTTTTCGTGCATGTTGGTTATTTTGATCAGTGCTCTACAAACCTGGTTCGCAGACAAATTACTTGGTATTGTTTATCTCTCACTGTTAGCACAATTAGCACAATTTATATATTTATTTGTGTAATTAGTAATAATACCTTTCTCTTCTTTTTCTTCTTTTTTCTTTCCCCCCCAACAGAGTGGAAGAAAGTTTCAAGACCTTATTTTGGTCAATATTTGGCTTGTCTGAAGTAACCTCTGTTGTCCTCAAATATGATCATAAGTTCATCGAGAACATTGGTTATGTTCTTTATGGCATATACAATGTAACGATGGTGGTAGTTCTGCTCAACATGCTGATTGCTATGATCAACAGTTCATATCAAGAAATTGAGGTGGGCTCTGTTCTCAGGTTGTTCCCTTTTGTAACGTTGAAAAAGGACCATCTATTAAAAATTATTTCAATTAGCACATCTTGATATGAAATAGTACAGTGAAGAGATGACCTCAGTAAAGGAGATCACACAAAATACCGTGTTTCTCAGACTGACTTTATCAAACAACCCAGCCAAGCTGCAGAACCTTACAGGATCTCAACAAGTAGTTCACCATGTGCCACAGATATGCATCTAAGGAGATGTCACCCATCTAGAAATTTTAAAATTTTAAGTGATATTCCAATGAAGACTGCTGTCAAGTAGAAAACAAAGCTGCTGGGCATAATGTTTAATGTATACATGGGCGGCTCATTCCCAGTTTCCTTAGGATGTTTATTGGATGTTTCTTTAATATAGTGCACTTTTGATCTTTGTTAGATCACTAGGATACAGATAAAATGTATTTTGATGTGTTCTTTAACGGAAATCTGGGGGCTTAGTTCCAATCCTAAAACTTCTTAGCTAAATGTGCAGGAGTTAGACACACATGCACAGCAGGGATACATGGACATACTTTATTACATTTATGTGCTTCTGTACATGGAGTGTGATAAAGGTGCTTATCATCAAGATTGTTGTGACTGAGTCACACTTCGCAATGCTTACCTGCTTTGTTTGTAATACATGCTTTTTTTTTTCCACTTTAGGTACAATATTAAAACTTGATTCTAGGTTTACTGAGCTTTGCCTTATGCCCTAAAAAGACAGTGGCAGTATTTCTCCAAATCTGCTGAATGGCTCAGTTGGATGAATACTTGAATTTCACACAAAGTTATTGTCTGCATTGCTTGTTAAAAGGGATACATTTTATTTTCATTATGATGACAAATTATCTTCATTTTAAAAGATAATTAATTAGAATATTTAGCATCCAATTACAATTAAAATTCAGAAAATTTAAAGTAGATAAGATACTTGGGTTTTAAAAAAAAAATTTTTTTTAATTCTAAGTTGCACAAATGAAAGTAAAAGTATATTTTGTATGTTTGTAGTGCCAACTTCCAGACTTCTTTCTGGAGTTCTAATACAGAGAGTATTATATTCACGTAGATGCAGGGGCACACTTACAGTAGGAGGAACAAAAGAGAATATATAAGACGTAATGTACAAATGGATGTGCCATTTCCAGTATTTTCAGTGAATTACAGGAAATGTCAGGGAATCCAGCAGGAGAAAATTAGTTATAATAAACTTTTTGCCTTTGGAGTGAACCAAGTCCAGCCTTGAAATACTTCAGTAGGAGTGTAGTAAGACAGTTTTTTACATAATTTCTTCATGGCAACAAAGCTTCTACTTTCTGTACTCTGTTATAAATCAAAGGTAGTTTTCCTGGTTATGTAAAAAGCTGTCAGTACTGCTATTTTAAACCATGTCTGCCTTGAAGCTAATACTTTGTCACTTGTGCGAGTAGCAAATTCATGTGACCACTTTAATGAGAAAAACAAGACTAAAAAAAGTTCCACTTCAAGTAGCACAGAGTTTACATGTTGGCTTTCACTCAGTACAAAAATAACATTTGTTTAAATGGCTCATGTGCTTTAAGTATTGTCAATTAGATGCTGCCATAAAGAGACAACTGAAAATTAATTAAAATAGACTTGATAAAGTGATTGCATTTTTGCAGAAGTACTGTGAGTCTTACTAGCAAGCAAATAATATTTAATTTAAAACCAGAAAAAAAAAAATCAATATTTTAAAGAATTTTCATTTGGAAAAAGTTTTGCATTTCATCAAAACAAAGCATATGCTTGTTTTTATATCTTAACACAGGATGACAGTGATGTTGAGTGGAAGTTCGCTCGTTCTAAACTTTGGTTATCGTATTTTGATGATGGAAAAACATTACCTCCACCATTCAGTCTCGTACCAAGCCCCAAATCTTTTTTCTATTTCATCATGAGGATCATTAACTTTTCTAAGTGCAGGAGGAGACGACTGCAGAAGGACATTGAAATGGGAATGGGCAATTCTAAATCTAGGGTAGGTACTGAAATCTTTTAACTGCAGTGAAGAATTGTGTGTCTATTCTGCTTTTCTTTAAGTTCTAGGGTATAATTTGTGCTTCTGATAATAGTTCTTACCAATGTATCTCAGAGAAGAGTTAGGTCCCTGAATTGGTAGTAACACACCTTCCATACTGGTCACAAAGCTATCTTGTCCAAGGTGGCTTTTTTTCCCTTCTGTTTCTCAGCCACATCCACAAAACTCTTAAATTATTTAGCTTTCTGATCTTTCAATAACTGAACAATGACCATTTTTCTAAATGTATTACTATTCCTGAAAATCGTGCTTTGGAAAAACACATTGAACTAAACAGAAATGGTTTTGAACATGCATTTGTAATTAAAAGTATGTTTAAGAGCGTAGATCCTCAACAGCTCTTTGTTAAATTTTATTAAATTTAGAGTCTCTCCTTGCTCTAGCCACTCATCCCTGCCTCCAAGTCATCATTCATTATTTCCTCAGCTGTGTGAGCGCATTTGCTTTGAAGTTGTGCTGTGAACGGGTTGGCTAAAATTGTTAATTTAAATATAAAACAAAACAAACAAATGGATTCACAACAAATAAGTCAAGGCAATCTCAGTTTCCTTGGAAATAGTACTCTGATATAGTGACAATGGAGACAATCCCCAAGATGTCTCCAAGAAAAAAAAAATTAAGCTGCATTCTAACTGAAAATTCCATAATATATTTTAATTTTGTCTTTTTTTCTTTCTAGTTAAACCTTTTCACTCAGTCGAACTCCAGAGTTTTTGAATCGCACAGTTTTAACAGCATTCTCAATCAGCCGACACGCTATCAGGTAAGTACATGCCTGATGGTCAGTGTTCTGATCAATTCAACTGTGTGAAGGTACTAGCAGAATTTTGTGTTTCAAGGACATTTTGCCTTTGCCAGATAAAGAAGCCTCCTATAGAAATGAAACTCCAGGATGCTACTGGAGAAAAGACAGTTATTGTTCAAGCCCCATTATTTGAAGAGTTAAAAAAACTACCCCATACAACACTTAGATTATTTTTTTTTTCCTTTGATGTCCCAGTATGAAAAGCAAACAACTGATTTCTGGCCAAGGGATGTGAAAGCCTTGAGCTGATGAAGTTAGCATTATTTTCCCTTCCTTTCTTCTCATGATCTGAGATAGGACATTCAACATTCCTACAGATAGAAATGCTCCTCTCTGGTAAGAGGAGTCTGTCAGATATTACCTTCCTCTCTGCTTTCCAGCTCAAATATTAAAAAATAAATAGGAGCTCTTGTTCCTCTAGTGCTGAAGGTATGTAATCCAACTGTGTAAATTATGTAGCTCATCTTAAAATTAGATTAGGTATGTACAAGTATATTAGTATCTACCAGGAACCACTGTAGTAGTTGTGGTATAAAAATAGATATTCCTAAACGGATCCTTTACAGATGACATGACATTGTCATACTGTAAAGTCTCAACTTCTTTTTCGTTCTTTTTAAAATGTAAATATTTATCTATTACACATCCTTTCACATGTGAACTGAGTTTAACAAAGAGTAGACCTTTTCTGAAGCTACTTGAAACCTAATTTAAGATATGTTTTCGTATTGTCCTGTTACCCACAAAAAAGTTGTGGTGCTCTGTAAATACCAGGTAACTGGATGAGAAAGGTGCTTTATTGTAATGGTGAATCTTAGCAGGCCACCAAGAAAGCCTGTATGAGGCAACTGTTTGATGTGGGGCTGTTCATTTTTGCCCTTACATAGATGTGAGGGAGATGGTTAAGAAAGAAATTACATATGCTCACCTAATTATGTAACTGTTCTAATCTGGCAGCAAATAATGAAAAGATTGATAAAACGTTATGTTCTGAAAGCACAAGTGGACAAAGAAAATGATGAAGTAAATGAAGGTAAGGAGACCACATTTGCAATATTCAGAGAAAATTTTTGTCACATCGTATTAAGAATCAGTTTTTCAGTGGTGCATAGAGGTTTCAGGTAAAAAGAGTGTTTATTTCTACTTCAAATGCACTGAACTCAGATAGTCAGTAGTGTAAGAATGCTTGCAACAACAAAAATGAACAAGTAGGACCAAAGAAGTAGAACTGAGAAATATTATGGGCCCCGATTTACAGGTGGAAAATGAGGGCACAATCATGACAGACAGTTGAGGAAATTTGTGAGGAAGTCACTAAGTGTGTATTCACACCTTAGAGTCCTAGTCAGAGCTGCAGGACATCTTTCTCTCAGTTTCATTCAACTGAACACACGATTTATTTTACACCATGAACTATTTGTATGACCTTCCTTCATAAAGCTCTGTGGAATATTAATCCGTGAAGTTGCACATCGTTAAACAAAGCTGCACAGAATTAGCTGCATGGGGAGAAAAATGACAAATGTAGATGCTATTTTAGTGTACAACCAGAGGTCTTGTGAGAAACGATGGATCTGAGCTCGGTGCCTGGTGACAATGTGGAACTTCCCTGGTAGCAGTGAGGGGGCTACCCCCTACATTGCCTACACTCCAGCAATGGTTTTATTCCCATAGGCTGGAGGTTATAACCATCACAGTTCAGACAGTAAGAAATCTGTGTGACCGCCACCAGAGAAACATACTTCCTTAGTATAAATCTGGGCTAGTTTAGTTGGTTTCAGCACACTGGGAATGCTTACCCAAGCCCCTCTGCTGGCAGCTGTGTGCTCTCCAGCTGGTGTGCAGCGATGAACAGCTCGGGATCACAACAGCTCTTGCTGGCACGGGAGCATGGGGCATTTCGTGTGTGTATGTGGCGTGAGGGACCCAAACAGGCTGCTCTCTCAGTGAAGGCACCACAGCTTTTAGTTACTCTCTGCTTACCTGTAACTCCCTGCAGCGAGGAGGGAGCAGAAAAGAAGATGGGAATTAAATCCCACTCTGTGCCTTCAAAAGGCAGCACCGTGCTTCGACTGTTACCCCATCCTATGTGGCTGTACAGAGCTGAGCTTGTGAGTGACAAAAGCAGAGGAATTCCCCAAAGTCTCTTCCTCAGTGTGCCCCTCTCCTGTGTCCCCATTGCTTCCCTCCTTTTCTTGCTCCATGATGGGAGAAATCATCTGCCTGGTGATGGATGAAAAGATCCTTCTCTCACCAGCAGCCCCAGGGGTGTACAAGTCTTTCCAGTTCCCCGATGCCTGGGTGGTATTGGCATATGTATCTTTAGATAAGCAAAAGAATCATGGTTTATGGCCATCGTGGTTGTTGCTTTATCAACAATTTTCGTAAAGTCCACTTAGAGCAAGTCGGAGAACCCCTGAACCTCAGACTGCAGCTGCACAGCAAAGGTAGTGCTCTTTGTGTCAGTGCCCCTCTCATTGGTACCTGAAGCATAAATCCAGCCTTTGAAGATAGAATTTTTGAAGTATTCTAAAGAGAAAAGTTGTGCATTCTTATATACTGCAGCTATTTTAAACTGAAGTCTAGGGATTTTTCCCTGTTTTGCATCACTAGGGAATTTCGTATTCTTTTGTAGTCTTTCATAGGTGACAAATAATTTCCTGTGGTGGCTACTGTGTATGAATTTACATACCTCACATTGCTGGGAGAACAGTATTTGAATATTTTAAAAAGCTTCTGCTCATGAAATGAATATCCTAAAATGGAAAAAAAATGCTGTTGCTTGTTATGAGCCTCACCTTGACAGTTGTTTTCATTTAAATGCTTTTTTTTTTGTATTTGTGTCACATTTTAACATAATTTTAAATTGGTTGACTTTTTCTAATTCAAAGGATAATGGTAAGGAAGAGGAGAGAGACTCAGAAGCTGTGAGTTTTACTGCCAGCTCTGCCACACTTATCCTGTGTGATCTTGGCACATCGCAGAAAAAAATCTCTTTGCCGTTTCTCTCTGAAAGGGGGATACTAATATTTACCAGCTGTTCAGCAGTGTTGCCGTGATTAATTCATTAACCTATATAAAGTGCTTTTTGAATCTTTGATGTTCTGTGTACATGTGGAGCACAACATTAGAGTCCATTGGACCGTGAAAATAGCTTTGGTGCTATTTAGGGGTGGAGACACACTTAATGCCATTGGCCATAAAGAAGAGATAAAGCCTCTTGCCCCACTCCTGTGCCTGCTCTCGTGAACATTTTGAGATGAGTCTGAAATGGGCACTGATGTGACTTCATAAAACAGTATTGAATGAACCCTAACCTTTGCTAACACATATTTCTCTCAATGAATACAGGTGAATTAAAGGAAATTAAACAGGATATCTCCAGTCTTCGCTACGAACTTTTGGAGGATAAGTCCCAAGCAACAGAAGAGTTAGCGATTTTAATACATAAACTCAGTGAGAAACTGAACCCGAATATGCTGAGATGTGAATGATTCGACAAAGGAACCGTGGCTTTGACTACAGCACAATTATTTATTGGCAATAATATTTCAGTATCTTATACTTGAAAAATGTATTGTAGATTTTTAGCACTGAATAACTTTATGTACAGCTTCTCTGGAATTTAGTCTTAGGAAATTTTATTAACTTACCACAAAAATACTGCTCTCTTCATTTTAATCATCTAAAAGTAAGAACTATCTTTTGTTTTTTTCTTTTTGCCTTTATGCGTTACAAAGGTAATGGTGTCAATTGCTGATATTTTAACAGGTTTATGGATACGTATTGAGAATTCTTTGCACTAAATTTGCAAGAAGAAATTAAAATAACAGATAGAGCATAGCACTCTGTTCCTTCCAGCTACTGCGCCTGAGTAGGATTTTTCATAATACAATAAATGGCCTAGAGCTCAGTGGAGGATCACTTGAAATCTCTGTTCTTTATTAGCGATGCTAATGACGTGTCTAAGCTGATGACTCGGGGTATGGTTGCAAGGAATTAATGAAAATCAGGTAAGTGTGACTACAACTGCAGTGTCACTGTTTCAACATGTATGTACATACACATACCCACCACTACCCTTTCTTAATTTCATATATTTACTTTCAAGAGTTTAGACTTTTTAAAAAAAAAAAAAGAAAAGCTGTGACCTCGGTATAGAGCTCTTCTTTATGTGCTAGAAATGTTTTGGGGTTTTTTTTTTTGGTTGGTTGGGTTTTTTTAATACTCAGCCTCTGTGCAGGGCTGGTATTTTGTTACCCCGTTCCAAATAACGCCTCCCATGTTGTTAATAAACTATTCCCACTTGAGCTTCCTTCCCTCTCGTCCCCCTCCTTTAGCACCAGCCCCTCCCCTCCCCGCCGCCGTCCAATGGCGGCGCGCCCCACCCTGCGGGCCCGCCCCCTCCGCTCCAGCCAATGGGAAGGCGGCTGGCGGCCATGTCGGTTGCCGCGGTAACGGGAGCGGCGGGGCTCCTGTGGGATCAGCTCACCCGGCGCCATGGAACTCAACCTGACCCGCGTCGACTACCTGCAGGTGGGAGCGGGCCGGACCGGTGGCGAGCGGGCTGGGACAGCGGGGCCAGAAGCCCTGAAGGGGGTCCCGGTGCTCTGGGCGGCGGGGTTGGGGCGGGAAGCGCCTCTCGGTGGGATCGGGCCCGGGCCGGCTTCTGCTAGAGCCGTCTGAGGCGAGCCGGGACACCCTCCCCCGCCCCCCCCCCATGGCATACCGGCGGGCTGCGGGCCCGGTTAACGCTCGTGTCTTCCGACAGGTGGGAGTGACAGCTCAGAAGACGATGAGGCTGCTTCCCGCCTCCGGGCGAAAGGCCACGCAGAAGGTAGCGGCTGTGGGACCCGCCGGCAGCGTCCCGGCCTTCCTCCCCTTGTCAGCCGGCTCTTGAGTCGCGTTGGGCGGTGTCTCGGGAGGGAAAAGCTTCGGGAAACTCGTGGGGAAAAAAAGCCTGATTTTGTCTTTAGAAAACTTTCAGAGCCGGTAGGGAATTGTCAAAACTTAAGGCATTGCTGAAAACCGTAAGGGAGTTATTGCCCGTTGCTCTGTTTTCATTTTTCTAACACCCAAGATTAACTATTTCTTTTTCAGTTTTCCGCAGTACAGCTTCAAGCTAAGGAAACTTAAATGGGAAAACACAATAGAAATAATAGTGCATTGTTTTAATGATAAATTCTCGATACGAAACCGCAACTCTTCCCAAATACACCTTTCCGGTGTGTTCCCCCGATGGTTGCTAGTATTTACAAACAGAAGCAAAAAAAGGACTCTAAATGCTGTCACTTAAATTATTGTCCTTAGGCTTTAGTGTCCTATCTATAGTAGTTTATCTAGCTTTTCTACATCTAGCTTTGTAAATTAAGTACTGTAGAATTTAAAATATTTAAATGGAGGAAAATATGATTAATGTAGCAAAAGCATTATTTAAAAAATATTTATGCCTATAATAAAAAAGTAACAATGTGTTATACTTCTGAAGGTGGTTGTTGGAGATCAGGATGGAGTCATTACATGTTTTGGCATAAAAAAAGGGGAAGCTGTGGTAAGTGGAAATGTACCATTTTAAATTTGTATTTTTAAAATATTCTTCCTAATGAACTTTGAAAGTCTGTTTTTATTGACATGGGAAATAAAGTGCCTGTGGAAGGTGTCTAGGTAGGGCTGTGGACTGATACCTAGCTGTGATGAGGGCATCCTGATTTCATGCCTGGACAAGCATATGGTCCTCGACGGTTGTAGTCAGATACTGGTATGTATGATCAAAAAAAAGTCAGTTTAACAGCTTTTGCTTTGCAGTTCAGTCGGGCTTAAGTCTATACACATACTCTGTTACTGTGACTGGATAAAAGCCTGCAGTGATTCACCCTAGAGGATTGCGACAAACTGGTCACTTTTTATGAGAAATAATGGGACTTATATTCAACTTAAAAATTTGTAATTTGGTTTTCCGTTAAAGAAGTTCATAGCCAGCTTATAAGGTCTTCATAAAAATGCAAATAAACTTATGTAGTCTTCTGCAATAAGAACGCAGCAGTTTTAAAAAACCACAAACAAAAAAGTTACAGCTACCAGCAATGCTTACAGTTTTCCTATGGATGAATAACAATGACATAATAAAGACTGTATAATATTTTGTAGCTTTTTTTATTTATTGACTTATAAAATGCTTGATTGCTTTGTGATTTTGAAGAGAAATGTTCAGGTTATTTTTGTATGCATGTAATCCATAATATCCGTATTTATGCCAGAAATTATAAAGCAAATTTATTATACTTTATATTAAAAGATTACTATAAACATAATATTGTTATAATGAAAATTGCTTTTCTGTTGACAGCCAGTGTTCAAGACGCTGCCAGGCCAAAAAATTTCAAGATTGGAGCTGGGAGGAGCTCTTAATACACCACAAGAGAAAATTTTTGTGGCTACAGGATCAGAAGTTAGAGGTTTCACAAAAAGAGGGAAGCAGTTTCTTTCATTTGAAACTAACCTCACTGAAAGCATCAAAGCTATGTGTGTATCTTTAATATTTCTTTATAACCGTAGCAGCTTGTTAGTTTATGATTTTTTTTGAAATAAACTGTAGGTATCAATAAGTGCTAGTCCAGCTTCAGCTTGTTCTATGACGTGTAGGAAGGAACTTGGAAAGTCACAGTAAAGTTTAGAAAGTGGAGGGGGAGTTTGGGAGAGATCTGGAGGCACCCATCATGTATCATGTCCATATACCCTTCCTGTAGCAGAACAGGAATTTTTAATTTTTTTTTTAATTATTTTTGGTTTGTATAGAAGATGCTGCCATATATAAGCTGTCTTGAGAGGAATTAATATTATGAAATAATACTAAAGAAATGTCTATAAAGATATTCTTGGGACTGATGTGAATGCAAAACTGGAAATTTGAGAGCATCTTTAGCGTTTGTAAGAAACTTTTTTTTTTAATAACTGGACCAGCTTTTAGGGCCCACTATTGCGTGGAATCTGCAAGCAGTAGTGCATGTATCTAGAAGGGCTAAAAAACTGTCACTGCAACTGGGAAAATGCTCTTTTTTCTTTTTCTCAGGCATATTTCAGGAGCTGATCTCTTTCTTTGTGCAAGCTATATCTATAACCATTACTGCGACTGCAAAGACCAGCACTACTACCTATCAGGAGATAAAATCAATGATGTTCTCTGCCTTCCTGTAGATAAAGTGAATTGTATTACACCGGTACTTGCATGTCAGGATAGAGTCCTCAGAGTTTTACAGGTTAAAATACTTGCTTGTTTCTGGTTTATATATTGATGTCATGGAATTGAACTATTTCCTAAGGGAATCAGCATATCAGTCTGACTTAAATATCATAAGGATAAGAATACTATATCTTCCTTGGCAGTGCTACCATCTATAATGCTGCTACATTTATTATTTTTTTTTAAAGCAAACTTGTGATTGTAAACTTGCAAAATGATGATTAATAAAATAAATAGATTTTGGAATTCATAACTGGAAGTAAGTAACATTGGTCTCTTCTAACTAAAAGTGCTCACATAAGGGAATTAAATTGCTAAGTTGGATAAAGTCTGAAATTCTTGCTCTCGCAAATTATTGTTATGACAAGTCTGGGTATTATTAAATTTATTTAATATTAACAAATTTATTTGCCAGACAAATTGGCAGATAATTTTTACTAATAACACATTTCAACACATTATATAAACTTCACTCTATTTTGGCTTAGAAATGATTCTCCCATAGGTATGGGGAGTTTATATATGTGAAGTATATCTGTTACTGTTATCTGTAATAATTTTGTCCTTATGCTTGTGGAGTTTTGGTCTGTTTTAGTTTGTGGTCAGGTTTTGGGATGGTTGGTATGTTTTTGTTTGGTTTTTTCAGTTCGTTTGTTTTGCTGGATTTTTTTTAGTAAAACTCTTTCAATTTAGTTGTTCTTCTCTGTAGGGATCCGATTTACAGTATGAAGTAGAAGTTCCTGGACCACCTACAGTTCTTGCTCTAAACAATGGAAATGGGGGTAACAAGATTTTGAATATACATACAACTAAATAATATTATTTTATTATATTTTTAAGATTTTATTGCTTGAATTTATTAATTACATTTTGCTTTGATTTTTGAGCTGTTAAAAGCATTGCATGTGAAATCAGTTCTTACACACAATATATACATATGCATATGACTGTTTTAGTTCTAAATTATAGTCACATATATAAATTATATACATATACATGTTATGTGTACTATATATAAATACTATTCAAAGCCTCTTACAAGAGTAGTGAGATATAAGGTGATCTAGGAACTAGACTTTGGGGGTCTTTTCAAAGTTCTGGGTTTGGGTTTCTCTTGCACATGGCTTTCTGTAACTGGAATGACTAGTTGCATCCATCCATGGACGGATGAGAATATTGTGTAGAGCACACAGAAACTAAAACTGTGGAAGGATCAACCTTAAAATAGTTTGATCGTCCTTCTTGCTAATCTGCTCTAACCTAAAAGAAATCTCTTTTTAGTGTGTTAATCCGGTGCTTAATTTAGTTTCAGTTAGGTTGTGTGACAGTGACGTTCATAAAAGTAGTTCTTACTTGCTAAAGTCTCACCACAACGTTCACTATTGGATGCATGTTCTGAATGAATCTCTGTTTCTCTTCTGTAAAGGCAATTTAATAGCTTATCTTTGCTGAAATTTCAAGTATTTGATTATGAATGATTTGTAGGCAGGACTCCAGTGCAGGATGGCATTCATACACAGAAGACTGCTAGCCATGAAGAACATGGCTATCAGAATAAGTGCAGTTTTCTTGTATTTTAAAGCTGTTTTTAAAGCATGACAGCTCTGTCACTCAATGTTAATGTCAAGTATTTTCTTTTTCCATTGGGTGGTAGGGTGTAATTACACAATACTTTTAATTTTTTTTAGATTAGAGCACTTGATTTTATAAATTCTAAATTAAGTTTGTGTGTTTAGGTGATTCTGGAGAAGAAATTGTGTATGGAACTTCTGATGGTAAACTGGGTCTTGTCCAGATTACTGGTTCTAAGCCTATACCTAAGTGGGAAATTGGAAATGAAAAAAAGAGAGGAGGTATGTGTCTCAGTCGCTCATACTTTAGCTTTCCAGCATATTGGAGGCTTTATTACAAGTATAATAATCAGGAAATCTTATTCATAGGTACTTTGAAGGTATATTGTAATTATGTCAGTATGTGATATTAATGTGTATAAGCTCTCCTTCATTCTTCTGATTTTCTTATAAATAATTCTAATCAGTTTGTCTTGCTTTGTTTTTTCTTATCATATTATTTCCAGTACTTTAGTATCCTTCTGGTTTTACAGTGTTTTTAAAGTGACATTTGTAAAACTGTGTCTTACAAATTTGTAAATTGATTCATATATGATTACTTGAGATTTTTATCATTTTGGTGACTATTTCTAAGTGCAAATATGCCTGCCAGGTGTTTCAGATGTTTCAGACCTTCAGATGTTCAAGACTTCAGATGTAGTGGTCTTAAAGTTTCTTCAGAGGAGAGGTTAACATCCTCCCTCCAAGACTTTTTCTTTTTTTCCTTTGGAAAAATTTCATTGTAAGGGTTTTTGTCTAAGGATGGAATAAGGCTGTCACTAAAGCTCCATATTGAGACTTAATTGGTCAGAGCATAGTACAATGCTTTCCCTATTTTAACTATTCTTTATATTCTAATAGATGCTGCAATTAGTCTATACTCCTTTGTAAAGGAGAAGACCAGGAATGAAATATAGATCTATATATTTTAATTTAATCATCTCATAAAAGCTATTGTGAAGTTATTTTCTTAAAATACTTCCTAGTATGCCCTTGCTTTTCACGTGAAATATGAAGGAGTCACAAAAATTAAATTCCACCTCATTTTTCAAATTAATTCTGATACAATTCTGATACAATACTTTCTCACTGCTTTTTCCTTCTGGACTTTAACTCCCTTTTCTGTCCAAACACGATTAAGTCATCAGAGGCTGTTCCACATGACCCAATAGTGGGTTTGTCCCCTGGGGTGTCAAGTTCAGGTCTGGCACAAATCAGAACCCTCCTTCTGTAACCCTACCCAGAATTCATAGTGGTCCATTTACTAACAGCTTTAAGTCAACCATAGGAAACAAAGAATATTTGTAATTTCACCAGTTGAAGAAGCAATATGGTGGGGGGACAGACAAATAATTCATCTGGGTAAATGTTTGACAAGGGAGGGTAAAACCCCTCAAAAGTAAACTGTTTCAACATCAGAAGGGGTCTCTGTGCAGCTCTGTTCACCGAGGAAACTGTTGTGGTTTTGATTTGGAATTGTTTGCTATAAAACCTCAGGCACCGATGAGAGACGTCAGCCGTCTAGTGGACTCCTCCAGAAATAGTATTAATAAAACCTTAAAAGCCAACCAACAATCTCTTTCTGTGTAATTGAGTGTGGCCTGTGTATCATTGTGTCATAAACAAATAAAGATGAAGTAAACTTTTTTGTTTTCTTTTTCATTAGGTATCTTGTGTATTGATAGTTTTGACATTCTGGGAGATGGAGTTAAAGAATTACTTGTTGGACGAGATGATGGAATGCTAGAAATCTATAACTTTGAGAGTGCAGATGATCCTGGCCTTCGATATGATCATGTAAGCCCCATTTATTCATCACACTCTTCCTTGCTGGAAAAAAATGATATTTTTTTAATAAAAAAATAATATTATATTTCAAAGCTTAATGTATATGTGAGATCATTATTACTAAAATGTGGGTTGGTTTGTAATTTGAGCTTTGTGATGTGACAGTATAAACTTCAAAGCAACATCTTACTATTCAAGAACCAGAATGTGAAATAGCCCTGATTTGAGAAAAACATGAAAATAGTGTAGAGAGTGTGTTAAAAGTTCTGGCTCTGTTGACTACTGAAGTCTTTCCTTGGTGAAACCTAATATAGCACTTATCTCTCAGTGAAACAAATAATCCCATATTATGTAGTCTGTGTTTTACATGTAAAACAATAAATGTAAGCTGTGAGGACTTTACTGAGATAATTACTTTGGTTATGAATTATTTAAAATAGTGGATTCGATCCATAGTGACTATTTGAGCCTTCAGTCAGATTAGTAACTGCATTGTCCATCAGTGTTTTGCTTTAAACTGCTTTTTAGGGTCTTTTTTTATGCAAATTGGAATGCATTTGTTAAAACACCCTGATTTAGCTGTAATAGTCATTACCTGGCTTACTCTTTTGTAGGTCTAGATATTGTGCATCTAAGTAGATATTTTGTGATGCAGATAGAAGGAAGAGCACGACCCTTTAAACCCTACAAAAAACCCCAAACGTCTAAAATGAGTGCAGTGACGTTTCCCTCTGCTTGAATGTATTTATTTTAAGGCTTTGTCAGAGAGCATTGCATCAATCCAGGGTGGCTGTGTAGGAAAAGATGGGTATGATGAAATCTTAGCATCCACATATTCAGGTAAGCATCAGATGGTTTGCTCAATAAATGTCACCAAGGGTGATGTGATAAAAATGAATCAGGCCATGTTGTTACTGCAGCTCACATCTCTTCAAACTTTTATTCTGATTGGAACCAGGGTAATGTTTTGTTGAAAAGATCTTTTCTAATTTAATATTTAGACTTCAAAAAAATGTTTCCTATGCTTGAGCTATGTTTGTATATTTTAAGATATTCATAATGTGTTCTGCTGTGTAACACAGTGGCTGGTTTTTCTGTGATGTG
>BJBW01004515.1:13547-45264 GCA_004320125.1 Scolopax mira | reverse complement strand
TTGGAGTGCTGTGAGAAGCTCTACCTCAAGGATCCTGTTGCATACGAATACCTTCTCAAGATACTTAGAAGCATTACTGATCAAGAGTTGCTTCCTAAAGAATTCCTGTTTCTCCTGCTCACTTGCTTGCAGCAGTTCTTTGAGGAAGGGCTTAAGGAGTTACCAGAGACAGCTTGTCAAGGAAGCCTCTGGGTGAATATTGGTTTGGTGCAGCTTCAGGTGTGGCTTCCGCAGACCAGGTTTGATCCAGCTGTTAAAAGAGAATACAAGCTCAAGTATACAAAAGAAGAGGTGAGTGTGGATTTGGCTTTTACCTCTCTGACTGATAAAATCAATGCAAAACAGTTTGGCTTGGGTGTTCTTGGGCGTATCTATATTCATAACTTTTAAACTATATAGCTAAAACTACTTTTACTGTCCTTCTGTGAATCATATATTTAAGAATTTTCATTAAAATATGTTCATCACACAATCTTCACAAACTTCACTTTCATCAGAAAAAAAAAATAATAATTTCCCGCACCAAAATCAAAATAACATCATCAGAACACCAGAACCTCAGAGAATGGTTTATTCTTTCCATTTTAGTTGCAGCAGCTGGAGTGTGAATGGAAAACAAATGATTTGTCATCCCAGCTGCATACAGGAAAAAGTATTGAAGACAAAGCAGTCAGCAGCTATATCCATCCCCATCTCAGGTAACATCTCAGACCTTAACTCTTCTCTTTCAGACTGGAAACTGGCTCCAAAGCTTTACTTCACACTTAGCAATTTTAGTTGTCTTCTCTAGAAATAAGGGTTGCTGATTTAAATGTATCAATTTGCATCTTGAGGTGGTGAAGAAAAACACACAGAAGCTGCTGTGTTTACTTGCAGTGACTGGGGAATTATCTGCATGTACTTTGTACTGTTGTAACTACAACAATTAAAGCAGCAGCCTTCATGTCTTGGTCAAATTGAAGATATGCCCAGAAGTGAAAATAATGCCATACATCTAAATTATGGTAGTTTCATTAAAATATGACAATGCTATTAACAAACTGAAATGAGATGGAATGTGTATCTATCACTGCAGCAATTCAAGGCCGTGATAGATGCCAGTGGTATTGTACAGAGTACTTGGGCCAATTTGTACTGGGTAGAAATTTCCAGATCTGTATTTTAGTAACAGCCTTTGCCTGTGGTGCTGTGGATGAATTAAATATTTTGCCACACGGAGTACACTTTTGACATTCAGAATTTGTAGCCATTGTTTGGTTGTTGGGTTTGGTTTTTGTTACTTGAGGAACTTGAGGAGGAAACTTTTAAAGAACAGAGATTTCTTCTTTGTGCCAGTTTCCAGGTATTCCTTGTACGTGGAGATAAAAACTGTATTATTTATGATTTTCTGCTATTAATGGAAGCTTTCATTTAAATTATTAGACATATAAAGGATCTGATAGCTCTGTGTTATTGCTTAAAGAGAACGATAGTCACTGAAAAGAAATTCTGAATAGCTGAGTTTTACCAATTGCTTCCAGTAATACTACTTTTTCCTTAATGCTTACAGAGCTGTCAGTTAACAAGCAAAAGTAATTGAAGTTTGTTGAAGTGGAGGGGGGGAGAGAAAAGTAAATATGCATGTTAATATGGGTGTTGCTTCTTGGTTTTCCTTACTTGCGTTTCACACAAACTAGCAGAATATTTTTGATGAATCTTTTTATACACCTAACATACGTTAGATAAATATAAGCACGTTTATACATCTAAACTGGTCCATGTTATTTCTCCACAGACTGTTGCATGAAAGAATGCAAAGGCTGAAGGAGCAGATAAGCAGCCTTTCCAGAAAAAAGGCCTTCAGGCCTCCAGCTCCACCCTACGATTGCTTGTACCAGGAGGCTCACCAGTACATCAACAGCATAGCCCGGGTTTCTGCAGTGCAAGATCTTTTAGCCCGCCTTCTGCAGTTTCTGCGTGGGGAAAGACCTAAATCACTCCAGGCAATACAAAACCTGTTAAATGAAGAAGCATCTTGGCAACAATCACACCATCAGTTTAGGAAACACCTGGCTGAGGAGTATGCTGTGTTCCCTGATGCCATCGTTCCGCTGCAGGCTGCCATCCTGCAGCTGCAACACGGCATGCGATTAGTGGCTTCTGAAGTTTATGCAGTTCTCAAAAGTTTTGTGCGCCCAGCTGATCTGACCAACCTCCTCACTTCTTTGTTGACATTTCCTTCTGTTGGCCCCACCTTCCCCACTTACTTGGCTCGTGCAGAAATTCTATGCTCGGTGAATTCCGTTGAGGTCCTTCATGGCCTTAAAAAGTTTTCCCTGAAGCACTCTGAAGGAGAATCTGAGGGGGTAGAGCAGCCTTGCCCAACTCTGGAGCAGCTCTTAATGAATGCTTTGTTGCATCTTCGATGCCATGTACTATCCAGAGGAGAGATGGACAAGAAATCTCTGCAGCTCTTTAGACATCTGTGTCAGGTAGGAGCCGAATGTCAGTGGCCAGGATTCTTGCACCAAACTACCTTGTCCCCAATCCAAGACATGGATTTGTTAAAGCAGGTCTAGAGGAGGGTGACAAAAATTATCAGAGGGACGGAACACCCTTTCTGTGAAGAAAGGCTGACAGTTGGGGTTGTTCAGCTGTAGAAGAGAAGGCTCTGGGTAGACCCTATAGGCTCTTCAGTGTTTAAAGTGGGCTTATATGAAGGATGGAAGGAGACTTTTTACTATGGCTTGTAATATATAGATCAAGGCACAGCAGTTTTAAACTGAAGAGGTTGGACATAACCAAGACATTTTTTACAATGAGGGTGGTGAAACACTGGAACAGGTCGCCCAGAGAAGCTGTGGATGCCCCATTCCATCCCTGCAGGTGTTGAAGGCCAGGCTGGATGGGGCTTTGAGCACCCTGCTCTAGGGGGAGGTGTCCCTGCCCAGGGCAGGGGGGTTGAAACTAGATAATCTTTGGAGGTCCCTTCCAACTCAAGGCATTCTATGATTCTACCTTGATAATTGTCAGTATAATGGTCTTAAACTTAAATTTTCCCCATTGAATTGATAAAAGATAATTTTAATGAAATCTAAAATATTGGACTAGCTTCTTTGGATTTATCAAGGCATAAAATCATAGCCTGTGATGGTTACCAAAGATTTTATTTATTAGAAAAACCACTCCACAGCAAAAACACAAAACCTAAAAAAAACCCCAAACAAACTTTGTAGACAGTTTCTTTACAAAATAATTAGGAAAGGAGACTAGAACTTGGCCAAGCTCTCTGTTCTATATTCTTTTCTGTGCTTTTTCCTCATTGGTTTGTTGAGAGGGCAATTTCAAAATTTTCTTTCAGGTGAGCTGGCTTTGATTTATACCGTTGTAGACTGTAGAGGAGGAAAGAGCCAAACAATATAGATCTTGCCCCTTTGATGAAATGTGAGGTGATTTTAAACATTCACTTCTGTAAAGCAGGCTGCTCGTTGTTTCCTTAGGCAATTATCAATGAATGGGATGAACAGGAACGCCGTGCCCAGGAGCGGGAGGCAATGGAACACAGTCTGTACAGATACAGGAGTAAAAGTCATGGGAAAGGCCGGAGTGAGGAAGAGGAGGAAGAAGAAGAATTTAGGAGGAGATTTCCCTTTCATGAAAAGGTAGCAACTGTAATTAACAAAAGTTATGTGTGAAGTAGCTCCCGAAAAGATATCCTGTAAGTAAAATGAGATGAGGAATGAAGTGGTTTTTCCTTCAGCCAAAAGTATACTTGGATAGAAAAGTATTAAGTACTGTGGATTTAGGTTTTTTTCTGATTTTAGAAGGTTTTTGAAATTAACTTCTGGACTTGAACTGTACTGTGGCTCAGCTGAATAACTCCAAGTTACCAAATGATGGTATCATTACTTATTTGTTGTAAAATTCTGGAGTTTGGTTCATTTAGCAAGTAAGATCTGCTGAAGTTTAATTACCTCTGAAGAAATCTCATTTCCTTGATTAAATAAAGCTGTGAGATTTTTTTCAAATTTAACCAGCCTGCATTAGTGAACGATTTTTCAAGTGTGACTTCACCAAGCAAGGTTGTGCAGTACAGAAATGCACGAGACAATTACGCGTGTCAGTGTGTTGTTGGGATTTAATAGTTCAGATCTTCAAGCCACCAAACAGCATTGAGGTGGTTTCCCAGCAGATACAACTGCTGCTGCTTTTCTGAACGGGTATAATTGGCAGGAGCTCAGAGCTCACTGTGCTGCCCTCTGGCCTGCTGTGATTGTGCCCTAAATTGTTCTGGTCACCTGTGTTCTGTTTCATCTGAGCTGTGAGGTCAGCACAGCGTCTATACAGCACCAGTTTTAAATCACCAGCACACCTAGGTGATTCTGTGACTCTGTTGCAACCCCGAAAAAGTGAAAAAAGGGAAGTAGGGAGGGGAGTCATTAAAGGGACAAATTATAATTGACCTTTGATTATGACATAATTTGCAGGACTTTGAAGATATTACAGCTGAGCCAAGCCTAGAAGAAAAAATGGAAACTGAAGATACATCAGAAGACCAGCTGGAAGTTGATAGAGCCCTTTTGTCCAAGAGCTCTATGCAAACAGTAATGATGGTTCATCAGCAGTTGTGCTTAAACTTTGCTCGATCCCTGTGGTATCAAAAGAGTCTGCCTTCTCATCAAGCCAAACATTATTTCAGTACATTTATTTCCTGCTATCAGACTGGTGCATGTCTGGTGTCACAATTCTATCCTTTAATTGGTAAGATTGCTAGCAATATTTCAGTATATTTCTTCTTCCATACTCTCTTCTCATTGCTTATGTGTGACATCGTCTTATATCCTTGTAATACATAACATGCTAAGGCTTGGGATACAGAGGGCAAAACAAGAGAACTTTTTCTGTTCAACTGAAAAAAAATTAATAGCTGGGATGTCTTCCTTTTTTTGCTTCCTAGGTGCCAAAATGAATGATAGTCTTTTGGGAAGCCAGCTTCTAGTCAGCACTCTGCTTCACAACACCTTTTTTGAGGAATTAACTTCAGATCTTGTGCTGCAGCAAGATGGCCCATATGACTTCTACCAGCATCCTAATATTCAGCAAGTCAGACAGTGCCAACCTGTACTTGATAATTTTGCTAAAGAAGTAAATGGGCTGCTGCAGGAATGGCCGGAGCATCCAGTACTTGTGCAGGTAAAGACACCTCAAAAAATGTTTGGGGAAACCGGGAGTGTTTAGAATTGCATTTGTGTGTAAATATGTGCATAGATACACATAGATGCATGCACACATACGCTTGCCTAGATGTTGTCTGCATTAATTAGGTAGATGTTTTGAAGTCATCCCTGTTTCTGAAGAGATATTAGGTATTACTAGCTGTTCTACCTTAGTTATGTTAAGTGGTGTTCACTGCCTACTCTAATCTTACAGTTTTAAGCAATCTTCAACCTGCCATACTTCAAAGATTTTTGAGGTCTTTAGCTGTTTGGCCTCCTGTTTTTTTCCAAATTGCTTTCTTTCATAGTGTTTTAAAATGGATATACTTGGTCTCACTTATGAGGCCTGTATGACCTTCAGGTTATATTTCTTAGAGTAATGCAGAAACTCAGAATCAATTGGACCACAGAAAAGATATTGAGCAGTTGGAGTGGGTCCAGAAAAGGGCAACGAAGCTGATGAGGGGTCTGGAGAATAAGTCTTATGAGGAGAGGCTGAGGGAGCTGGGGTTGTTTAGTCTGAGGAAGAGGAGGCCGAGGGGAGACCTTCTCACTCTTCACAACTCCCTGAAAGGAGAGTGTAGAGAGGAGGGGGATTGGTCTCTTCTCCAAAGTCACAGATGACAGGACAAGAGTAAATGGCCTCAAGTTGCATCAGGGGAGGTTCAGATTGGATATTAGGAAAAATTTTTACATGGAAAAGGTTATTAAGTTTTGGAACGAGCTGCCCAGGGAAGTGGTCGAGGCACCATCCCTGGAGGTATTTAAAAGATGGATTGACATAGTGCTGGGGGACATGGTTTAGTGACGTTTTTTTATCAGAGTTGGGTTGATGGTTGAACTAGATGACCTTAAAGGTCCCTTCCAACATAAATAATTCTATGATTCTTTGCATTAGATCATTTGTGTTTCTTTCTGTGAGTGCACTGGCTCGAAGTTTATACCTAAATGAAGAAGTAGTTCAAAATAAAATTAAAAAAAATAATCTTATCTCTTGCAGAGGAGAGTTATACTAATACAAAATAGCTTAACTATGAGTGTTTCTGTTGAAGATTGATTACTAGAGGTTGAATGCTTGGTTTTTGTTCTGCAGCTGTTAGTTGTGATGGACAGAATCCGGAGTTTTCCACTCTCTAGTCCTCTCTCAAAGTTCCTCAATGGCTTGGAAATTCTCCTTGCAAAGGCACAGGTAAGAAAAGAGCTAATGGAAACTTTTTATTTTCTCTTTTATGTTTCTATATTTATATTTGTACCATCATAAAAACATCTGAAAGCTGTGCGCTTGCCAGGATTTGGGGAGGTCACCTTTCTTTGTGCCATAAATTTTAGGTGTAGGAACACAATCCAGACTGTTGCGTGAGTCTTGCCATGTAAAGACTTAATTTCTGGCTTTGTATGAAGGTGAACTTTTTTTTTTCTTTTTCCCCAGGACTGGGAGGAAAATGCAAGTCGAGCTTTGTCCTTGCGGAAACATCTTGATTTGGTCACACAGTTGATTATTCAGTGGCGTAGATTGGAGTTGAAGTAAGAACTGTCCTTCCCTACTGCTTTTTGTTAGATACTGTAAGCTTCCCTCTCCGTATGGAGACACATTCCAATGCAGGATTGCCTTCATCACAGAACATCTGGAGCAATGTGGGGGAAAAACCCCAAACAAACAGCTGCACTGGCATGGAATGAGCACGCCCATCCCATGGTGACCCTGTGTCTATGCCTCAGGAGGAGCAGAAGCCCATAACTACAGTGCTTCATCCTAATACTTTCCCAGTGTTCTCCTATTTTCATCCGAGGGCTTACTGAGCCTGCAGTGTTTTGTCTATTTAACAACCTTAATTGTCCTTAAAAATTATTGTCTAGTCTCCTGATAATACCATGTAAAGCTTTTATATTCACAGTAGGCCGTGGTCAGGAATTCCACAAGTCTACCTGAGGTTTTGTGAAAAGAAACTTTTGAGGCTGGCTCTGACTGGTTTTGTTTGACAGTTCCTTGTTCCTGCATGTCTTCCTTCATATTTAATAATAGTGGCAAAAAAAATGGTCCTCAGGAGCTGCTTGTGTATATCAAGCATATGTGCAGATTATTCCATCCTGTAAATTTTCGCTTTAGTAGAAAGAGAACATTAAGTGGGGTATTTTTTGTCTTGGAGCCCAAACTTCCCACAATATTTTTGCTTTATTTTTTTTTCTTCTCTCCCCTTCCTTATTATTTCCAGTTGCTGGTCAGTAAGTTTGGACAATATTATGAAGCAACACGTAGAGAAATCCACAAAGCACTGGTTCTCAATCTATCAGATGATTGAGAAGTATGTTCAAGAACAGACAGAGGCAAACACAGATGGTAAGTGCTGTCCTTATATGAATGTGTGGTTCCAGCAATTATTAAGGAGGCATAATTAAGGTTCTAAATGCCAGTTTGACAGTGCACTTTCAGGCGTCCTTCTTGTACCCTCTGCTCTACAATAAATTCCATGGCATATATTCTAGGGTCTTTCATATAGAGTAAACTTTGCTCGCTATTCATTTCTGGAACCACCTGTGTCTCTTAGAGGACTGACCTTTTTAGGTAACGGTAAAAAAAGATGTAAAAAACATCTAAAAGAAACAACTGTGATAAGTTGTGTACATATAAGCATTTCAAACAGATTTGGAGGGTAGGAGGCCTCCATCTGCAGCTGGAAAAGGCAGCTCAGTTTTTTTAGTTGCACAAAGCATCATGCATATCCCAGCTGAACTGCTTTTAACATTCTGTATATATAAAGCCTAAGGAATTCTTACAGTAAGTATGTTTTGGTACATACTGTTCCTAGCAAATCTGTCTGCAGGTGTTCATGTTACATAAAATAGGGGAAAGAATATAGCTCTCAGTTGCTTGCCTCCCCAAAATTTAACAAAATTGTAAAAATGAAAGTAGCATCCTCTAGCATGAGGTAGGATTCTTCCAAGCCAATGACTAATTAATGCACTTATTTGATGAGCTTCAGATCCTTGGATTATGTTACATATCCAAGTGCAACAGCAGGTCTTCTTCCATAGGTAGCGCTCTAAAGACACTGTATTCTCTACCAGATTCTTCTGACATATATTTATGTCTTGATGATTTTGAGGAGTTAAGGACTCCTTTATAATATGGCTCCTCATGACCAAAGAAGCCATTTGTTTCTAGGAATAGCAAGTATTCTTTAAATACTTGATGTGCTCTGAAATGGGTCATGTAGCTGGCCTCCTCAGTCATTGTCTTACTGCTGCTTCTCTTGTCCCCTCTTCTTTCTTCCAGTGTGGTGTTTGTTGTTTTTACTTATTATTAAATTAGAATTCTACCCTCCATGCCCCTTTCCTACTTTGTTTTTAGCCTTTCCTAATAGAGAACCTCATCTTTGATTGGATGTTTACAAAGAGCAGACAATTTTCATGTACAAGGTAATGGGTTGTTGTGGGTTTTTTTCCTCATTTTCTTCTTTTGTCCAGAAACTGAGCGAATGGATCTGAAAATGCTGGTCAGCACGCTACAGGCTTTCATTGAGGGATCCACATTGGGGGAGTTTCAGGCACGGCTTCAAGCACTACTGGTTTTCCACTGCCACGTCTTACTGATGCCTCAAATAGCAGAAAAGGGTAAGTTGTTAGTGCTACACGTGTTGAATCTTCTTTACAACAGCCTGATCAACAGGTACTTGAGGCTTTTCAAACACATCACTGATGTCATAAATGCTTGTGCATTTATGCTGCTCTTTCTCCCATTTTCATGGAATACTATTAGGTGGTTTACCCCATCTTTTGGTGTTGCTAAGCTTCATGATTGCAGAATTAAAAAAAGGGGGATGTATTTCTCCTCTTGATACTGAAGAATATTCTGTCTTAAAAGAAGCCTGTCATTGTCTGTCTCTTCTAGAAGTTCTGTGCAGCATCCTGTGGAATCTCTACAATTATTATAAGCAGTTTTCAGAGTGTGTTGAGGCCAGAATCACTGAACTTCGTCAACCCATAGAAAAGGAACTAAAGGTAAAACGAAACTTTGCTCAGACAATATACTGCTCGAATCAAAGGAACATTGGAGCAGATATTATTTGAATTTGTATATAATAGTTCTGTTGGCCTCTGAAACACCTACTGTGCTTTTCCTCAGGAATAATTTTAATTTTGAGGTGGGGGTTGGTTAAAGTCTTCAATGTTTGCTCAGTCCCATTTAGCCATGGAGGTTTCCACCCAGTAGTGAAGCCCCTTTGGATTTCACAGCATTTGGCCATTTGGTTTTAGTGTAAACACAGATGTTAATAGAATAAGATCCCTATGCAATAATTTGTTCACTTACTAAAAGGTCTTGAATTTTAAGCCCGCCAGATCATCATAGCTTTAAAAATCATCTTTTATATACAAATATTTCATTGCAATAATATAAGTCATCCCATTGATTATTTATTTTCCTAATAGGAATTTGTGAAAATCTCAAAGTGGAATGACGTCAGCTTCTGGGCTATAAAACAATCAGTTGAAAAAATACGCAGGTAACTCAGAGCTTGGAATGAAGCTTCCTGTTTGGAGCCTTCCTTCTAGATGATTTCTCTGTGATGTTACGTTTCAATGCAAGAATGTTTCTTCTGCTCATAACACAGTGGGGGTGTTTATTTCCAGCAGCTGAGAAATTGGCAGGTTTATAAAACCCAGTAACAATTTTGCTTTCCTTCGGTAATTAGGACTCTCTTTAAATTCATGAAGAAGTTTGAAGTTGTTCTGGATGAACCCTGTCGGCCTGCCTTGGTGGAGATTGGTAAGGAGGAGCAGCTGGACTGCTTGGAAAAGCAGGAAGAATCAGAGAACAAAGAGACCAAAGTTCAGAAGCTAAACAACACGTTAAGAAAAGTTCTGTCTGCTAGAACAGATGTTGCCAAGGTGACTGTATTCTTTATTCTAAGTGTGGGAAGGACATTTTCTCTGTTCTCTTATATATGTTACTTTCATCGATTTATGCAAAAAAATCTTATGTAAGTGTCAAATGTGTTGAATACATCATCAACTTTTTGGTCTTACTTGTGTTCAGTGTTATGAAACACTGCAGATGGGTGGGAATGCAGCATGGAAAGACAAGCTTCTTCTGTTTTGATTTGGCACAATATCTGTGCTCTAATATAGATACATTTCATCTCCAAGTTCCCCACATATTGTCTGCAACAATTTGTTACGTCCCTCCTAATGCAGAAATATGGACTGGAAATTGAAATTATTACCCTTTTTTTTTTCCTAATCGAAGACCCAGACAAATGATTGTGTAGCTGTAGAGTTTGTATGTATAAATGCTGTGATTAAATATAAAATTACTTAGAGCTTCAATTCTGATACAGAAGGCACTACATTGTGGTGCTTGCTGATGGCTGACAGCTTGTATACTGTGAACGTTTGCCTTGGAATAGCGGATATGTGGTAAATCCTACTCCATGGTGTCACAGTTTAGTGTGTCTCCAAGTTGTCCAGTCAGAGAGGAAGTCAACTAATTTTCTTCCTGACATAGAATCCTATTCATATCCATTAGTTTTTATTAATAAAATACAAAGACACAGTGGTAACTCATCAGAATTTGGCGATAAGTGGGAAATTCTCAGTAACTCTCAGCTTCCAAGGCTTTGTTCAGTTTCTTCAAACCAAGAGGGAGGAGGGTGGCTGATCGTGCTCTTGTCCCATGACAGTCAGGTGGCAGAGTGAGGAGGCAGAAATCTGATGCAAATTTCATGGATTTGGTTGTTTAATGTGGTTTGTTAGTTGGCGATTTGTTTCTTTGCAAGCCTGTTACTGATGAGCAACAGGGTCGTTGGGTCGGTTTGTTGCAGTTTCATGTTGTCTTCATTCCTTAAACAAGATGCCTGCAAACTTAAATTGAACGAGCCATAGGGATTATCTTTGGAATTCTGTTATTTAGCAATTTCTACTTGCGTAATGTTTTTGTTGTTCTTTAGCAGTGCAATTAAATTTGTGGAAATAAAGTGATGGTGTTCTTATCTAAGACCCTGAGGGCATTAGTGATTTAGGTTAATGTGCCCGTGAGCTTGGAAGGCTGAGGAAACTGCCTTGGATCCGTGGTAACCTCTCTGAAAGAGGTTATGGCAAACTCCTAAGAGAGCAGGATCATAGCACCTTCCATTTTTTTGGCTGTTTTCAAATGTAGCCTGACGTGTATATATTGTGACTTTCCTCAAGTGTTGGTTCTAAACTGAAGGGTCACATGAGAAATGTTGGGGTTTCAGATGGATGCAGAATTTAGCCCTTGTTTTTGCAGGAATTTAGTCTTAGTGGTCAAATAAGACCTTTGAGTCAAATAAGCTTTGAGTATGTGTGTATAATTGGACTGTTTCTTTCTTTTCTTTTTGCAGAGGGCACTCCCAGAAGAATGTCAGGATGGCATTGCATTTCATACAGAATCTCTTCAGTATCGTCTGCCTAAGCTTACTAAAAAAATGAAAAAGATGTGTACAACAGTTACAGAAAATAATTCATTTTTAAGTCTGGTGGAAAATCTTGACCAGTTCACAGGTTAAGCATTCTTGTGATTTCTACCCCATAACTGACCTCTGCAACGTACATAGAACCAATTGGAGAAAGTGTACATATATAGTTCCCTTCCCAGACAATCCTCCTATGGCTGCTTTGTGTATGTTAAATTTTGACATCTCTTTCTTCTGCTGTTGTCTTCTGTACAGGTGGTATCATTGATTCTGTAGTTGAACTGCAAAGCTTAACATTTGATCAGACAGCAGATAAGGAGAAGCAGAAATCAGAGGCAAAGCATATTCAGATGCAAAAGCAACGGGCGTTGTCAGATCTCTTTAAAAGCCTTGCTAAAACAGGTGAGCTTTGACTAGAAATGTGCTTGGTTTAAAAGTTCAAAGTCCTTAAGCATTTTAGTATTTCTGCCAACACATCTAAACCCACCCTAATACTGTTCTTAAAGCTGTTGAGCCACTAGTATGTAGAAGCATTTGACTCTGCCTTTCTCTTTGTCTGTTTACTATGAAGCCTGGTGTGTTAGCCCTTCCAAGTCCCTTCTGTTCCTCTTGCGTTCCATTAGATGTGCCACAGTAGCTTTTCTGAAGCAGAAATCTGCTTTGTCTCCACTCAGAAGTCACCACCCAGCTTTTAGGAACAAGAGGGAAGCTCATTATCTTGTATCCGTTCTCTGATCCAGAACTGAAATACAGTATTTGCTACTGATATTTGATAACAAATTACTCAGTGTTGCAACACTTGGAAAGTAGATGAAAACAAAACCATCCTAAATGTTTTCTTTAGAGGTGGGAGGAGGCTTCAGTTGTAGTTTTGAGTGGCTGTTGTTTATGTTACTTAAAAATGAGTTGATGCTTGTACTGAGTAAGCAGTTCCCAGAATATTAAGGTCCTTTTATATTTAGTTGACTGCAAACACGGGTGAATCTGAAGTGTGAGGTTTCCAGCACATACACTTTTCCTGTGTTTTGCATTTCTTGCACCCACTGGTGCAAAAGGACTCTCTGCTGTTGCTGCCCTGTGAGGTTTGTGCTAGAGGAGATTTAATTATAGTGATGATTTAATTAACACATGGGACTTGAATTCTTTACTAGGCTCTGTCTTTGATTCCACGAGACACCTTTACCTTTCTCATTCATCATCTCTTTCATGTCTTAAAAATGATGATCCCTAACTCAGCTTTCTTAAAGGGCTGTGGAGCAGTGAAAAGTGTTGCTCTTAAGACTTGTTCTCCATTTTGTTTGGAAAAAAATGGCAACATAACCCAAACAGCTCATGAGTGTTTCGTACAAGCTCAGCTTACCTCCAGGGTACTTTGAAAGGAATGTTTTAATTGGCTTGAGAGGAATGAGCATGTATAATCCATCTTTATAAATGGCTAAAATAACAGCCTTAAGACTGAGTTTTAAAAGTAACCTTTAACTTTCTCGGTCTGTACCCTGCCTTAGGGGTTCAAGGCTTTTTGTTCTTTCTGTCACCAACCTCCTTTAAACACACAGGTCTATGTTTGTCTAATTTCAGCTGAAGATAGCTAAGCTTTGATTTATTATTACATTATAAGACTTACAACATCTTCAAAGATTTGTCAAAATCAGACAGCATCAGGGGAAAAAAAAACTATATCAGAAGATTTTATATCTTAATACCAAGTGTTTGAGTGACATTTTTATGTAGAATTTTGATTGTATTAAAAGGATGTATGTTCAAATGTCATTCCAGGTTTGTCATACCGGAAAGGTCTGTCCTGGTCCCGCTCCAAAGACTGTCATGAAATACTCTACCTTCGGCCACTGGACTTGCGTAGTGCCTTGGGTGCAGTAGATTGTACACACGAGCTGGATGCCACGTATGTACCCAGTATTTATAACCCTTAGATTGTATGCATTGCAGCTATAATATATATAATTTATTGCATGTGGATTTAAACTGGAATTCCTGGACTGTTATTCATTTAGAGTT
The DNA here is from genome assembly GCA_004320125.1 of Scolopax mira. Classification (NCBI taxonomy): domain Eukaryota; kingdom Metazoa; phylum Chordata; class Aves; order Charadriiformes; family Scolopacidae; genus Scolopax; species Scolopax mira. Next base: position 31,622 of record BJBW01004515.1, on the reverse strand, counting down.
TTACATACTGGCTTTCCTTCCTGCTATTACTACTCAGTTTGAAAATCCTCAGTTTGAAAGAGTCCTGGTGCATACAACTGAGGAGGGATTTTGTTAAGGTGTTGGGTTTATTTTTCATTTGCACTTTTGACAACTCTACCCTCAGTTTCATGGTTTCTGTGAATTAGATTTGTGACACCTCTGCCATACAGCTTTCTCTGGGATGCTTTGCTGGCAGCATATTAGAATGTAGACTGTAATGATTTGATTATGGATGAGTTGTAATATACAGGGATTACTTAATTGTTTTGTCTTCATTGAGTAATGGGATATTTCAGGAAAAAATAAATAAATTTCCAAGGGGGCATTTCTGGAAAATCTTACCTAGAGAAAAGATGTTCTTTCAGATTTTTCTTTATTGTTTTTCTGGCAGCAACTGTTTTTTTGCCATTGAATCATGCTTATTATTGTCCTCCTCAGATGGAAGGATTTAGTTTACCATATCTTTCATCAAGGTCAAAATAAAAGCAGCTGGATTTAGCTGCGTGGGGGGAAGAAAAAAATTAAATCACTATTTATGTATTAAATAATATTCAAAGGTACAGATTTTGCTGCTATTGCTTAGGGTTTCCTTAGAGTTTATTTTACAGATTTACAGCATCAATACTTTTGCAAAATAACAAACTGTAAGCACATTTCTCAGGTTGAAGTGCTGACTTGGTGGTTCTAGTGTGCTGAGGTACTGAAATTATATATCTTTCTAATACCAGACTTTTTTTATGCTCTTATCAGGTTGCTGACAGAGATTTCTTCTGCCTGGGATGGATGCCAGAAGTACTTCTATCGGTCTCTTGCACGCCACTCTAGACTTCAGACAGCATTGTTAACACCTGCCAAGGTAAAACAATGAAGTAAAAATGGAAATCCTACTTCTGCTCACTTCATTTTACCAGCTTGGACTGAAATTTTCTAGTAGTGATGTGAGATCACGTTATCTTCTCTAGTACCGTACAAAATATGATATTTTGGGGCCAGTCATTAAATGTAGCATTTTAAAACTTCTTGTTTTATGACTGAATGGTACCAGCTTAGCAAACTAAGTTAATAATTTCTTAAGAGTGCAATATCCTTCATCCCAACAGGTCCCAAATTGCTGCTTTTTGTGCATGAAGGAAATTCCTGAAATGCTGAACAAAAGCTTGTCAGGAAAACAAAACCAGGATTAGCTCTTGCTCACGAAAAAAACAGTTGAGCTTTATAATGCCTTACACAGAAAGTGCCGATAGATTTCTTTGCGTAAAAATTGATCGAAAATCACTAGGTGGGACAAATGAGTTCTGCCAAATCAGTAGCACTTTTCCAGTGTTCCAGGAAAAAGGGATCTCTTCCAGCTGCTCCACTCGCTTTTTCACTGTGCTTCACCCTTTGTTTCACAACATGAGCTTGTCAAATGTCACAGCTGGCAGTGGCATAAATAACGGTTTTGTCAACATTTATTTCAGGCTTTAAAATGGGATCCTTTCTAATGAAAGGAGTGAAAGTAATTATCAGGAAATCTGGTAAAATGAGTTGTGGGAAGTGGCTTTAGCAGTGGGCATGAATGTAGAAAGCTAGGCTGGTATCTCTTTAGATTTTAATCATCAATTATGTAAGGAAGCTTTATTATTGGAACTAAATTCCTGATAAGAATTGCTGCAGTGGAGTGCAATTTAATATGACTGTTGTTGGAGAAGGTACTTGAAAATCAAATTTGTATGCAGAATATATAAACGATGCAGAAAAATGAAGATGGGCAAGCTGTAATAACTAATTTTTGTCTGCGTTTTAAGACTTGTTTGCTTAAACCATAACCTTTCAGCCTGCCCAGTGCAATGAAACGGAGGCTCAGAGGATGTTGTTTTCTGCTTATTCACCTGGCTGTTCCCTCCCACTTTTTCTGTACCTGTCTTCTGTAGGATATTGGGCTGGGTAGCATCGAACGATGCAAAGGATTCACTGCTCACCTCATGCAGATGCTCGTCACACAGAGACGATCTCTTACTGCCCTGACAGAACAGTGGATCTTACTGAGGTATTTTGCACTTGCCAACATTCAAATGTTTTCACAATAAGCAATCCAGTTCAAGAAAACTGGAAAATAAAGGGGGGGATTTAATTTTCTTCTACCTACTTCACCATTTCTCACTTCCACTCAATTAAGCCTAGATATAAAAAAAAAAAAAGTAAAGAGAAGGTAAAAAAAAGCAAGAAGTTAGGTATTGTTTATCCTGTCATTGCAGCCAATATTTCTGATCCAAAATAATTTGGTAAAAATTATTTTTTTCCCAAAAGAAGACCATGAAATAATTATTCCAGTTAACTGAAAAGTTAAACCCATAGATTGTTAAGTGTCTCGTGTGTGGTGTTGCTCTAAGTGAATTTTGGCTCTGTTCAAGTCATTGGTTTGATTTGGAATAAATAAAGAATCTGGCACTTTAAGCCAATATGAACAAACTTCAACAGCTTACAAATTAAAATGCTAGAAAGGTGAGAGATACTAGATCTTGTGTCAAAACTGTAAAAGGAGAGGTGTACTGGAAGGCTCACTCACTCGATGTAATTTTTCACTCTGTTGCTTGACTCACTGGTTTCACTGGAAACTCCACTGTGAGCATTTGTGCTCATCACTGTTGTAATCTGCAAAACCTGTTGGAGTTGGTCAGGAGTTATTTCCTTTATAGAGAGAAGGAAATCTAGACTGGAGATTAGTGGTGCAAAATTTATGTTAACACTAGGAAACCTGGAAAAACAAACAAAAACCTCCCTACAAACCAAACAAAAGTCCAAAACACATACAGTTGAAGGAATGGTACAACTTCTAAGACACTTACCTGCATTGCTCTGAATCTCATTGCGAATCAGAGTAATCGTTTGTTATGAGCTGACTCAGAGCATGAAGGTGTGTTAGAATCTAATTTGCTTTTATAATGGAGAAAAATGAACAATATTGGAGCATTGGGCCAGGACTTCTAAGGGTTGTTTGAAAACATGGTGTAGATATCGAGAAATCTTACAAAGTCCTGTTTTGAGGACAACTCAAACATATGCAGTAGAGAGGAAAATTCAATTAAGTAAACTTTTTTTAAAAAAAAAGACTGTCATTTTAGCTTTTCCAGAAAAAGTTATACTTCAACCAAGCTCCCATTATCTAGAGCTTTTCTGAACTTAGCTTTTTCAAAGGGAAGTACATCATAAAACTCCATGATTGTAACTTTTCCTTCTTTCTTCTTAACCAGGAACCTCCTGAGCTGTGTACAAGAGATAGATTCTAGGCTGACTGCTGACACAGAATATAGTGTAGCATTTCCTCCTCAAGCCAGTATTTGGTGCTGGACTGACAGACTCCAGCAACTCTCCATGCAGTGCGTGATGGCTCTGGAGGAGCTGTCTTGGTTTATACAGTGCTGCCCAAAAGAAGAGTCAACGAAGTGCAGTGACAACGAAAGGCCAGATACCAAAACGAGTACTTTTCAGAGTTCAGGACCTGAAATGGGAAATGTTTTCACGGGAATACCTGACCTAATCCCCTCAGAGCTAAAATACCTGACTCCGGTAGCAATCGAGCAACTGCCTCCTGGGTGCAGGATGCGGAAGAAGGATGAGTTGTGGCTGCAGCTCTCTACACAACTGACAGTGATGCTGGCAAACGTGAAGGCAGTGAAAGCAGAAGTGGACAAGATAAGACAACGGTCCCACGAGACCTTGTTTTATTCCTGGTGAGTTCTACATGTGCATGAAATGGAATCTCTGTATGTCTTATGTTCCTATCGGGTATAGTCAAGATCATCTTGAAAATGTTTGCCTCTGCATGTCTTGGATCTTGAAGCTTATTTCTGTTCATTTTTCTTGCATAATGCAGTGGCCTGTTTAAAAAACAAATGTATGTGTCTTCTTCCCTTCTCTGACAAGTGGGGGAAAAAAAATAGTCTATCTCAGCTGCTCAGTTTGTCTTTGATCGCCTGGGATTTCATCCCCATAGCTTCTTAGCAATGGGGTGAATTTCAAATGTCAATTTAATGAAGAAATTTTTATTTTAAAAATAAATCCATACCCTATTTAATAATAATAGTCCTCGTTTTCTCTGTGCTTCAAACAGTGTAAGTGACACATCTGCTTGGTGTCAGAATTATTATTAAATAAGTTCCAGATGGAGACCAGTTACCTTCCCCTCATCTGTGCCCCATTAAAAGGTTTAAGATAAGATGAACTCTTTGTTCTTCTTTCAGTGTTATGGTATTTCTTGTTGCAGGAGAGACTTTGAAGTTTGCACAGCATCAATGAGTTGCTTGCTGGAAGTCTCAGCTCAGTTACAAGGCATAGAGTCCCTGTTTCTTCCGAATGGGGAAGACAACGAAGCTGTAAATCAGACGGCCCTAATCAGGAGCCTAAAGTATATACAAGAAGTAGTTAACAATACATCTGTGGATTTCACAACCTGGAGATCACAGCTTCTTGCTTCCGTTTCAAATTGCAGTGGTAAGGACAATTCTCTGCCTGTTTTGTAAGTTAAATAAAGATATGAGGATTCATTATTTTGATTATTGCAGAAGATGGCTCCGTGTTTGTTCAGATATTCAGAAATTATGAAATTCAAACTTGCAAAATTGAGTTCAGACTTAATTCGTGCAATAATATTTTTCCCCCTTAGTCACTGCTGACCGATCTTACACCATGGCTGTTGGTCAGGATTAGAAAGGAGATTTTAGTAGAACTGCATAGTAAAAGATGCATAGTGCTTATCGTGCCCCTTGCATAGGGGGAAACAGAGTAACCTGTAATTTAATGTGCTTTTCTTCCTTTTCTGTCTGTGTTATGGTTCAAAAGGAGATGAAAAGTCAGATGAAGAGTTTGTGGAGCACTTCTCAGCAAAAGTGGAGGCTGCTATCCATGTTATTCTGTATGCCATCCAGTGTCTGGTGGAGAGAAAACAGAAAGATGGCAAAGAAGAAGAAAAGTCTTCAGAGGAAAATGGTGAGTTTGTTAAACTTAACAAAAAGCTTACTTAAGGGAGAAGAAGAGAGTCTAAACTATGCAGATCTAAATATTCTTTAAACTGTGTCTAATGGAGGTACCAATACACAAAGAACTTACCATTTTAATAGATGATGTCTATTTAAACAGATAGGAGGGATATTTCTAGGTTGTTTGATATAACATTTTAGAATTTCTGATTTGATTTCCATATTTTTTTTGTGTATTTCAAACAGAGGATGAAGCCTCATTTGATACGATCAAAGCAGGACATATAACTAAGCTTTTGGATGAAGATCTGTCTGCTGATTTGGATTCCTTGCATGTGCAGAAAGCAATTTCAGCAGTTTCAGAACTCCTGGAGAACCTGAAATCTTATGGGGAAGATTATACTTCAGATAAACACAAGGTAAAACTGTTCTTCTCAAGAGTTTTTGGTTTGAGGGTCTCAAAAGACCTGGAATTGTGGACTTTGGTAGTTAAATGTCCATTGTTCCTTATTGTCCAATACCTTAGAACTACAAGCATATGAGAAATGGTCAAATATAGATACTCTTTTGTAGTGCAAAAGCCAGATTTTAGTAAGAAGTACAAAACAGTTTTAGTTTTGTGAAAACTAAAAAAAAAAGACCTCCAGAAAGTTTAGAAATTGTATTTAAGCTCACCTAAGGATATTTCTGGTTTGTGCAGCTATTCTGGTTTGATCTATTTTCAGTCTCTGTCATCACCCTCTCTGAGGTGCATCTCAGCATGTACATAATTGTGTTTGACAGCTGTTCTTCAATTTTAACTACAGTTCTTCAACCAGTCCTGCTATTTGCTGGTGCGCCTAAAGCCCATGCTCTGCAAATATTCAGACCTGATCCTGTTCTACCTCACTGTTTCACTGGCATCTCACAGGAGTACTGGAAAACTGCTTTCTGTTCTAACCAGCATTTTTACAGAGCTTGCCCAGAAGGTAAGTTATTAGAGATAACGGTGGATATATGGTAAGCATATATTTAATGTATACAGAAGTCTTAAGTAGAAACTAAGCTGAAAGATGCACTTACTACAATAGAAAGTTTAGAGTTCCTGTTTGCCTTTGTAGGGGTTTTGCCTGCCTAAAGAATTGCTTGAAGATGAAGCTGGAGAGGGAGCAACACAGTTTCATGATTATGAGGACGGTGGTATCGGAGAGGGGGAAGGCAAGAAGGATGTGAGCGACAAAATAGAAAGTGAAGATCAGGCAAGTGTTTGGGTTGTTCTTTGTTTAATTTGGGTAAAAATGAAAAAGCCCTTGAAATCCTCATTGTGGATGTTTCAGGTAAAAGAAATGTGAAGTTACTTTCAGTCTGCTATTTAGATTGGCTTTTATCTTTGCATATAAGCTTATAAATACCGTTGTGGTACTTTAAGCTTTAATATATAGGTAAGACCCACTGTAATTTTTGGCTTTACCAATAATGCAGATAGAAGACAGTTTTCAAAAGGGTGAAGAGAAGGAAAAAGAAGATCCGGATTCTAAACCAGACATCGAAGGAGAAGACAATGCAATTGAAATGTCAGAGGACTTTGAAGGAAAAATGCATGATGGAGAAAAGGAGAAAAAAGGTTTGGTCCTTCCACTGTGGCAAACATAAAAAAGAATTCATAGATCAGTTTGATAATGGTTGATACTTTTATATAATGAAGAATATACTGAAAAGTCAGTGTTAACAACACAGTAGTGCCATTTGTATATGAATACTAAGAAGTATTAATATGAATGCAAAGAAGCGTACAAAGAGAACACCCTCTCTCTTTTGCCACTGTGGTGGTTTTGGAATGATGGGAGCCCGTTCTTTCTGCCTGTTGTGAGCTGAAACTAACATGGCTTACAAATTTCAGCAGTGTTAATCTATTTTCAAATCTCTGACAAAGTGCCGAGAATAAATTCATCTGAACAAGAAGGGAAATTCCCAAGCTATTAAACAGATAGAGTGGAATGGACCTTTCCCCTCCCAGTAACGCCAAATCATTTTGAAAATGGAGAGGGGAGAAGGGTAAGGAAGAGAGAATTTAAATCATCCAAGTTTTGCACGTCACTGATAGTCTGAGGGAGAGAATTCTCTGTGTCTGTATGTCCAACACTCTGAGCTACATAATTGGGACCCTGCTCTTCTGGTGTTAGTGTGCGTGTGTCTTTTCAGCATCTCTTGACCTTCTCAATCAGGGTGATGAAATTAAGGTGCAGTTAGGTCTGAAGTTAACAAAGAGGTTGGCTTTGTCTCTTCTGTACTGAAACACATCCTGAACTGTGCACAGAAAATGATGAAGACTCAGATGAAGAGGAGGAGCTGGATAAGCAGATGGGAAATCTTGATAACGCTGAAGCTGATGATAAACTGGATGAGAGGCTCTGGGGGGATGAAGATGAGGATGATGATGAAGATGCCAGTAGTAAAACAGAAGAAACTGGACCAGGAATGGATGAGGTAAAGAGAAAAGGAGTAGGGGTGGGAAGAAGAATATCAAAGGAATTAAAATCTGTTAATTTGATGTGATCTAGACCATGAACTCCCTTGCACAGTTCTTGGTCTTGGAAAAGGACAATTTGAATATATGACAAGTTACTTAGTTTTGTTGCTTTTTGTGTAGGAGATGATGTCTTGTCAGTCATACTTTGAGAAGCAGGTACCGTAATTGATTTTGTTTTTAATTTGTTGGTTAATAGGAGGATTCAGAGCTCGTTGCAAAAGATGACAATTTGGGCACAGGAAACAAGGATAATAAAAAACAGCCTCCCAAGGATGAGGAAGAAGAGCAACAAGACAACGAGAGTGGAAACAAGGAGAAAATCCATGAACAGATTGATGAGGTAACAATGATTTGGACTGCATAGAATATCTTGCTCACATCTCGTGTTCCTGAGAATTTGAAATGCTCTTTGTTTAATAGTGAAGTCCACTGAAGACAGTTCGTTCATTTCAGGCTTAAAAATAAACCATATTGTATCCATCGTATTTTTTTATATATATATATTTTCTGGTCTGTAGTCCAAAAAACTTTTATTTGCACTAACCTGAACTTGTAATGGCTACTGAAACAGCTTTTACTCTAAATTGATGTTTTGATGGACAAAGCTGAAAAGATCTTGTTTTGTTGTGTTTATCAACATAAATATCTTAAGTCAGTGGGACTCATCCTCAGAATTTCTATACACTACTCTTGAAGATTCTGTATAGTATGCATAATACCATCTGCAAGAGTGCAGATTCTCTTCAGAATTTTTCAGCTAGTAAAACAGGATTCTGAGCACAAAACATGCTGTTTTGAAGAAGTAACAATTTACATAAATGCATTGTCCAAAATTAAGCTTTTTCTGCTATTTATACATAAGTCTGTGTTCCACTAGAAATCTGTTCTTAACTGATCAGAATGTAACAGTGTATCCAGTATTTCTCTGTCCTAGAGAATTCAATAGTATCTTATTTCTCATCTTGGCCTTTCCTCCCATTTTTTTCCCCCCATTCTTTTGGTGACAGCGTGAGTACGATGAGAATGAAGTAGATCCTTATCATGGCCAGCAAGAAAAGCAGCCTGAAGTTGAACCTTTGGACCTTCCTGATAATTTGAACCTGGAGAATGATGAGAAGAGTGATGATGAGGAAGAGGGTGAAGGTACAGCTGAAAACCTCTCTACAGATTCCCAGATGAAAGCTAAATGGAAATAGAGAGGAATGGTCAGATAAAGGGGCTCTTTTTCTCTGTAGAAAGAAGAGAGGGGCTTGTAGGGTTCTGTATAACAAGAAGCTGCAAGTTCACTTCTGTGTATCAAAATGCCAAGATACCAAATGCAGGCCAGATAAGAACTCAACATTACAGCAGTTCCCTTTACCTCCCTTTTATGCCCACTGTGGAGAAGGCTTTCTCTTGTTATCCAAGTGATACACCCCCAGTTTATGTTAGGAGCTCCTTATTTTGTTGCCCGGTTGCTTTTGTGGTTTCTGGTTTTTCTATGATAGTTCCAAGCATTTGTACCCAGTCAACTGCCCTCAAGAAAACGAAGTTGAAAGAAGTTAATAGGAATTCATCCTGCTGCATTTCTACCTACAAACCAATTGTGACTTAAAGAAAATATCTGCTATAGAAAATCATAGATTCTGTGTACAGAATTATCAGTGTTTTCCTTAAGATTTTTTTTGTACAGGCTGGATAGCTTTATTCCAACTATCTGTAATATTCCCTGTCACTGGACTTCACTGAAAGTTTTGTCTACCTTTCTGATTTTTTTTTTAATCCAGAAGAAGAAAATGCTTTTGAAATAGATGAGAAACCCGTTGATTTAAATGAGGCAGAGAAGACAGAAGAACAGGAGGAGGAGAATACTGGTGAAACAGAAAGGGACAATCAAGATGCAGAACCAGCAGAAGAAGGCATTTCTGAAGATAAAGAAGAGAAGGAAGATGAAGGGGACAAAGATGCTGATGATCAAGAAGAAAATGCAGGGAACAATGAGGATGCAGCAGAAGAAGAGGAGGAAGAATCACAACCACCTGATGAGGAAAAAAACGAACGTGCTGAAGATAAGGGAGTCCCTGCTGCTGACCAAGGCCTTCAACCTCAGGTAGAGAGTAATATAAGCCCTGTTTTCTTTTTTTTATTTTTCATTACCTTATTATACAAGACTTAAGAAATGGATGTGTTCTATGATGCTCTGAAACAAATTAGACATTGAGTAGGTTTGATGTTAATGAGAATCTTCAACAAGATAAGAGACGCGCTGACTTAAACCAGTGTATTTCTGTCATCTGTATTCATGGTACCTCCTTAGCCTTTCCTTTCCCGCTGTTTTTTGGAATGTTAAAATAAATGGATGTTATTGCAGAAAGAAGAGGATAAAGATAATTCAGAGGCAGATGAAGAAATCCCTGAGCACGAGGAAAGAATGGAGCATGAAACACAAGGGCAGACGGGGCAAGAAAACCTGCAGAGTGACAGTGCTGTAGAGCTGGCTGGAGAGGCTTCAGAAAGAGACCAGTCCAAAGAGGTAAATTGCATGGAAAATGTCCCAGTTTAAAATGCTCAACTTGTGAATGTGTTTTCAAGTTACAATCAAGGAATTGCTGTTGTATATTTAAGAGTTGTGTCTAACATTCAAGTTTTAGAACACCAATTATATATTAACTGAAAAAAATTGAAGACCATCTAGATACCTTCATAGAAGTCAAAACTGCTTGGTAAGTTTAGGCTAATTGTGGAGCTGCAGAACTGTCCTGTCTGCTCCCCACAAGAATAATCCTTGCAGTTGTGAGCTGCTTGTCATTCACAGCAGAAGGTAGCACAGCACTGCAGTTCAGCTTCTCAAGTTTGTCTTGCAACAGTTGTGAAATCCCTTTTTCAGTTACCTTTGCAATTTGTTTGGTCTCTCAGGAATACGGAAGCGGAGCTTCAAGTGCAAATCAAGCAGAAGGCCACGAATCCACGCGCATGGCCCGGATGGCTTCTCAGAAGCAAAGCACAAAAAACACCCAGGTTCATCTCTTCTTTTAATTATTTTCTTTTATTTGAATGCCGTAATATTAACCAGCGAATAGGCAGGACTTGGTTTCTCCCTGTTAGAACTCTTGTTCTAATGAGTGTTTGGTTGCACCTCCCTTGAAGTTCACAGTGGTGATTTGTTCTCTTTCAGAGTTTCAAGAGGAAGCCCGGTCAGGCGGACAATGAGCGCTCAATGGGGGATCACAACGAGCACATCCACAAGAGACTGAGAACCATAGAATCCAGCAGTGACGCAAAGCAGGACACAACTCAGCCAAAACCAAACGTGGAGGAGGCTGAGGCATTTGAACATATTAAGCAGGGCTCCGAATATTACGATGCGCAGACATACGGTATGGTGATATTTCCTGGTGTAAAGAGTTGTCATTGCACAAACAAATCTTTTTGTATTTACTGTAGTCTTTCCCAGTGTGTTTTTTTTCAAGTTATATTTAACAGTTGTTCCTTCGACTGAAGATGTAGCACCATTTCACTACAATAAATGCTGCTCTTTGGTAGTCAGGTTCAAACTAATGGTAACACTTTTGAAAATGCTGAATTGACTCAGGAAAATGGATTTTAGTTTACTAAACATATTTAAAATCTATTCTCTCCAATTCTCTCTTCAATTAATTTGAAGCCCAAACTGCTACCACACATGCAAAATATTTAGGATCACACAATAGGTTCTTTATTCTGTATCAAACAAATAGATGTTGCTTTAAAAATACTTCTCTAATCTAAATTTAATTAAATAAATTGCGTTCTATTAAAGTAACTGCAGTTTATCCATCGGGTTTTCAGGGCAATAGCTCATGGTACAGTGATAAAGATAAAACTGAGGTTAGAAAAAATAGCTCTCTGCAGTTCACTAAAACTGATCTGCAGTGGCTCAGAATGCAGTTTGGTTGGTGGTTGTTTTTTTTTTTTTTTTTTGCAACTTCATGACTTTCCTTCCCCTTTCCCCTTAATAAGTGTCATTGTCCTTATACAGATGTAGCTAGCAAGGAGCAAGAGAAACCTATTATGCCCCTTGAGGAAAAGGAAGAAGGAGATTCTGAAGATGCCACTATGGAAACAGAGAGGGAGGACAATGAGGATCTCACAGCAGTCGACACAGAGGAGCTGAAACCAGAAAAAAAGAATTCTACTGCCACTAAAACTCCTGGTACATTAACTTAAAACACATTATGAACTTAACCTGATGTGCATCTGTAAATCTGTATGTAGGTATTTATATTTGGAAGTAATGGATGTGTATACATTTTATAAGACTAAAACATCTGCTCTTAACTGAGTTTGCTGCAGCAGGATTTCCTTCTGCCTAGAAAGCAGCGTTAAATCAGTTGAGTGGCAGAGGGATTTGCTGCTTTCTTTCAAGTTAATGGTCTCTGATCTTTGTCCACTAGTAAGAAGTAAATACTTTCCTGCTGGTTAGACACAATGCCAATTCGCTCCATGAACTGGCATGTTACAATGCATTCCAGTATCACCAGCATCAGCACCACATCACTCAGCTTTCCTTGAGTGTAACTTCTGCCAAAACATCGAGAAGTTAAGGAGCTTGTCTTGAACGTGCGGTGAGATAACACCAAAGCCGAGCTGCCTAACAGAGAATGGCTGTCAGGTGTGGATGGTTGGTAGAGGAGAAGACAGGTCTGACGTGTCACACAGTCCTCACAACCAAAATAAGCTAGACACAAATAAATATACCAATTGCAATGAAAGTATTCAGGTTTGATGAATCTAAGTAAATGACACTGCAGCTTGGAATTCTGAATAGTTTTCTTATCAAAGACACAAAAACTGGCTGGAGAGGGAAGACGAGTTCTACCAGCCTGAACTCACCTTCCTGCCTCCCATCCCTTCAGGTTTAATCTCTTCACTTAAATCTCTTGCCAGACTCATTAGCTTTACAGTACAGGCACGCAGGTAATCCGTCTGTTTGGTTTTCCACATGGTTCTCTAATAGTATATTCTGAAAAACTAGGATCTTTGAAACATCTCCTACAATGTCATACTTCCTTTTTTCTTAGATTAGTTCTTAAAAAATGACTTGTTAAACAGGGTAGTATAGTTAAAACATTAATAAAAGAAAATCTTTAGTCCATTCCTTTATTTGTAAATCAATTTCTGATCTATCAGAAACAGTTCTGTTACAAAAACTAGAGAGTTAAATATAAGATAAGAAAAGATTACCATTATTTTTTTTAATTATGGTTTTCTGAATGTTCTCAAATTGCTTTATACCTCCTGTCACTCTGTCAGGGACACTCTAAAGCTCAAAAAATGTACTTCCCCAATGGAATTTTCAGATGTTAAAGATCCATTTGCTAATATTTTGTTCATTTGGCAGGAAGGTTATATGAGAGAAAAACAGTTTGCATGAGGAAATGCATGTTTAGCTCTTCCAGTGAGTTGCAAGGTCTTGTATCCATCCTATCCCTAGAATTGATTGTCTTAAAATTTGTGCATTTCTCTTATGGAAAAAAAAATGTCTGAGTTGCACTACAAAGCACGTAAAACACTGTGAAAGAGTTGAGATGAAATATTAGTTCTTGTGTTATGTGTGATCCACAAAGTTATTCATTAGTTTTGTGATGATAGGACCAGGTGAAACTGAGCTGGAGATACAGCCTTTTGAGTCAGAGGATGCCAATGACCCTGCAACAGAAAAGCCTCCAGTGGCTGAAGAGAAGCCAGAGAGAAGCAAGGACTCCACCATACATACAGCCCATCAGTTTTTGGTGGACACTCACCAGGTATGGTATCTAGTGCATCTTCTTGCAGTTGCTTTTAGTTGACACGTGTTAATGAAACCCAGTGAATGCAGTAGTTCAGAATGACTTACGTTGAGACAACTCACTGGTCCTTTAACAGCAGAATGAAAGTAACATGCAACCAACTGTTGGATACACAGCTGAATGATGACTTCAAAAATGACAAATTCTCCCATCCTTATGTGGGAAGGCCCCATCCTCACTCTTTTAAAAAAAAACAAACACCTTCTTTTGCTTTTCTGACTGTCAAGTCATCTGTTTTTCTCAGATGAATGCTTGGGTGGAGTGGAAAGCCAAGGCTGTGTGACCTGAGGATAAAAGAAGGGTTCAGAGTAATGAGGGTGCCAGGCATCAGTGACTTTGAAACACCATTAGGGACAAAGAATTCACCTCAGTTAATTCACTACAATATAGTACTTCCTCAAAAAAGCTGATTGCGGATATTCTAGAACCTTTGTGAGCACTTTGAGTCTCAATATGAAACATATTATCACAGCCTAGAAAGTCTTAGAGCTTCATGTAACACTCATAGTTTCCCAGTGCAAACAGTTTTATTTTATCATTTTATCATAACAGTTGATGAAGTAAGAATATTTCCAGTGCCTATTTTTTTTCAAGTATTGACCTTTCATGCTATTATGCTGTGTCCTGAGTGTACACTTGGAGGGTGATATTTGTCCACCATTTCTGTGAACCAGCTATAACTGATATGTCCATCTTTGTTTCTGTGTTGATTGTGTCACAGATGCAGGTATTTGTGGGGAGGTATTTAAGGTATTTATCCTTCCTGTACATGGGAACTATTTGAAAAACTGGAGCTTCAGATCTTAAATTAAGGTTTTTTTAGATATTTTTGTGTCTAAAAGAATAAGAACAAAGCATTCTTACTTTTTTTATAGTTTGCTATAGTTGGGTGATCACCAGACATGAGAACTTATTTTTCTGTCTAATAAATTTCATAACTACACTTCTAGCACATCGTTAGAGATCCTGAAGAGCTAAGAAAGGAACTTGAAAGGCAACTGGAGGCTTGGCAGACACAGCAGTCCGGAACTCCAGATGAGGTTTGTGACCTCATTTTAGTATAAAACTCTCATAAGAATCCTTCATTGCATTATTTCATCTTGTTTTACTGCTGAAGCATTGAGGGAGCCAAGGAGGCTGGAATGTAAATATTCAAAACAGCTTGATTTAGATGTTATTTTTGTTGTTAGGTTTAACTTACTCTGAAAAAAAATTACATTATTCTTAAAGCAGGATGATGTTTCAGATTTTGTTTTGAATGTGATGTGTGCTATTTGCAGAAAGTTACCCTGCTGATAATGGCTTCTAAAATTTGTGTAGTTAGAAACTTTAGTTAGAAAATTTTTCTTAGTCCTGCGAAGCTCCTTCCATTTTGAGTTGTCACCTGCAGGTCAGTGCTGGACACCACTTTCACTAAATTATGATGGACAGAAGCCATCTCCTTCAGTCCTGGTGGTGGACTCACTGACAGCACAACTAGAATATGATCCTTGCTCTGACTGTCCTAGTCCTGAATTGTAGACCATATTTGGAAGTCATTCCTGAATGAAATTGCCAGTGTGTAGAGGCTTAACAATTTTGCTGGATTTTAATTAATAGAAGTATCAGACAGCTGATAGAGAAACCAGCAGACTTTATGGCTTGCCTTGCTGTAATACCAACTATCAGAGGGTGGCTTTTACAGGATTTTCCTGTATCAACAGCAGTGCTGAAGGTACTTTGTGTGTGTGGAACTGTCGTCGTGCACTGTTGTAGCACCAGGGACCATTTATTGTTAATGCAAATTGTCATCTTTATGGACACCCTCACGGTTCCAGCTGATGTTACCTGCTGCCTCCCCCTTGGTACACTGAGCTTTGGTTTCCTTTTTCAGGCAGTACTTCACAACTTCTTGGGTTTTTTTATTTTTCATAATTCACCTTTATTTCTTTCTGTGATGTACAACGTTTTAGGAGAAGGAAGCAGCGCAGCTGTGGCAGAGGTATTTAGTGCTGACAGCTCCCCTCTCACAGCAGCTTTGTGAACAGCTACGACTCATCCTGGAACCCACTCAGGCAGCCAAATTAAAGTAAGTTGAGTCTTGCTGAGACTTCTGGTTTCTTTAAACTACTAGTTTTGGAGGGTTTTAACCTCTCTACAACTGCTGCTCTGTGTTGTTCTTGCTTTATAGCAATTATTCATGTTTGCAAATGCATTAATTTCACTTTTGTGTGGGAACACTGGGTTATTTTATGAAATGCAAAGGTGATGTAGTAGAAGGCACCCATCCCGAGGATATTGCCTCCTATTTTTTCTGCCCAACAGGTGATCAAACCAACTCAAACCCAAGAAGTGCTGTGGAGTCAAAGCTTAAGTTAAATGTCAAAATGTTCTACATTGGTTTTATGTTGGTGTTAAAGTGTTGTGATTTTTATTCTCTTTAAGAGATCTAGACTTGTTGCAAATTGGAAGACTCTAAATTCAAAGCTGTCTTTCCATTTTAAGCACCTAGGTTTAAGAACTTCTTTAAAAAACACTGAATGTCCATGTCGCATTAAAAATCCATACCTAAATATGAATATTAGAGCTACTAATTTTGGTTTTATTATATTTTACAAAACTTTGCTATTTTGCTGCATAGGCCCGGATTTCCAGAATGAGATATTTGCTGACAATTCCCTGTCATTACACCTTTTTTTCTGAACTTTCAGAGGAGACTACAGAACGGGGAAGAGACTGAACATGCGCAAAGTGATTCCCTATATCGCCAGTCAGTTCCGAAAAGATAAGATCTGGTTGCGAAGGACCAAGCCCAGCAAAAGACAGTACCAGATCTGCTTGGCCATTGATGATTCCTCTAGTATGATAGACAATCACTCCAAACAGGTAAAATAAAAACCTCGGAAGGATTCTTGAAGAAACTACCCCTGGATGATGAATGCGTCAGTTGGTGACTTGTTTCAGGCAGAACTGGTGAAGGGTGATTCTGGAGCAGTTATTTTTCTGGTCCACGCGCTTCAATTCTTCTCATTTCACATCTAAGAGATTTGTTACTAAAAGATGAGTGAAAGGAGGAGATGTTAAACATGTTAGAGATGTACATATCCACTGGAAAATTGCTTTTTGGTAATTTTTGGCCTATAAAAGGCCAAAATTTGCTTTGCCACATAGTTAATTGGAGAATTAAGTACTAGTTTATCATAGCTCACTTGTAGTGTTTCTATTTATTAAAAAATGGGTGTTTTCCTTCTAAAAGGTTCCGTGTTTATTTCATTAGCCTGCCCACAGTGGTATCTCTAAATCAATCAGCTGAAGCCCTCAAGTAGGACTAGCCTATCTTTATTGCCATGACCATCTTGTGTAACTATAATAGGAAAAAAGATAGGAAGTGTCTTCACTGATTTTACAAGACAACAAAAAAATCATTTCAGTAACATTCTTTATATTTAATTACTGAGCTGTGAGTAAAACTTGGAATATCCTATTTTTGATGTAACTTTGGTTTTTTTTCTTCAATAGCTTGCCTATGAATCCCTGGCAGTTATTGGAAATGCACTGACTCTGCTGGAAGTGGGACAAATCGCTGTGTGTAGGTGAGTCTATATGAAATCTTGAGTTTTCTTCAAGACTGCAGAGCACAATGTAAGCATACTGGTAATTTTGGTTTTTAAATACTGTAATTTTTTTTTCTTTTCTTCAGTTTTGGAGAGACAGTTCAGCTGCTGCATCCGTTTCATGAACAGTTCAGTGACCAGTCGGGGACACGGATATTGCGTCTGTGCAAATTTCAGCAGAAGAAAACAAAAATAGCCCAGGTACACACAAGAATGCCTCCAGGGTGAGAGGCTGGCAAATCTTCCCCAGACGAGCCACCAGCAGCTTCATGCTTTTGGGATCACTTTGTACAGTTTACTCGTTGGTTGTCTTTGAGAGTGTGGTAGCTGGTTAGATAAAAAGAGACAGAATGGTGACAATTTTGTAATAGTAGGAATGTTTTCTCTCTTTTTGTTCTGATGGATGCCACTATTAGGCATTCACCTGTCGCTGCACTGGGTGTTAAACAGTATTTTGGGTACAAGCTACTGGGTACCCCATGCTAAAGAACATCGTTGTTTGTTGGAGTTCAGGAGGTTTTCCTGCCATGGCTTCCACTGTAGTAGTAGGAAGAAGAGCTTTCTATGTTTGTCAGACTTGACTGATTCCAGAAGAAAATAAGTTTCTGTAAGTTATATAACCTTTCTGCTTTTTGGGAGGCTTTTGTAGTCTTATCTCTTCACACTCGAATAAGATCTTCTGTTAATATTAAATGGAAAAGGAGGAGACCCAAATAGCTAAACAGTTATCTTACAAACGCCAAAACTGGGAGGACTTGGCAGTTGATGTCCTTAATTTTAATGAGGAATATGTAACTAGCTACTTCTGTTGCATGTTGAAGCCAAAGAAGTTCAACCTACAAACAGGATGTATATTTTTAATGATGGCATTAATCACTTGAACAATTAACTGAGGTTTTGATAGCTTCGTTAGCATAGAAAAAAAATTTAAATCCAGATTGAAGGCTTTTCTGAAGATTCTGTAGTTTAAAAATACTAACTTTGAAGCAGGAGTTAATATTGGATGAGATAGTTTAATGTTCTTATTTGTTTCTTCTGCAGTTTCTAGAATCATCAGCCAATATGTTTGCTGCAGCACAACAGCTGTCTCAAAATATTAATCCTGGTGAGTGGATTTTTTTTTGATTCCTGTGCTCGTTGCCGTGGCAGCAGAATCCTCACTGTGGTCCTGCCAGAAAGACTCCCAG
>BJBW01004515.1:2844-13475 GCA_004320125.1 Scolopax mira | reverse complement strand
TTTAAGGCTTTTGTTTTAAGGCCTTACCTGCCTCCTTTTACATCGTGTTTCCAGATGGCATTTAAGTCCTAGACATTAGAGGACTCTCCAGCTTCCTGGTGACTCTGACTCCTGTGCACTTCTGCTCTTGTTTGAGAGCTTGGTTTCCGTGGGTACCCAGAAGCAGGCTGTTCTCAGGGGGGATAAGTGTTTGCCTCCTGTGTAGCTCTCGCTGTGGTGCCAGTTTGGGTCATCGGCTGCTTGAATTTCCCAGAAAAGCTGGAAAACCTTGTTACCCATAGTTAGCCTTAAAGGATGCTTTGTGCTAATTAGAAGCTAGTGGCACCTATATCTAAAAAAAGTTACCGTTGTTAAAGTACTCCAAGAAATGGGCAATCAGGAATTTGTAATCCACAGCTGCTGTTATTTCCCTCAGAATTAAAAGGTGATAGGTACACAACTTAGTTAAAACATCCCTTTATACATATATATATATATATATATATATATCCGACTCCAGGGGTAATGTGGGCCAAGTAACACATCTCCAGAAAAGGTGCTGAGGACCCCAGCATCTGTCCTGTGTGTTCTCAGTGGATTCACACTGGGAAAAACCTCTTTCTTGACCCACTCATAACCAGCTTAATATGAAGTCACAGAATTTTATTTGATAAAGATGTAAGTTCCTTAGGAATACTCTGAGGGTTTTTCCATTCTACCCATAGGACTAACAACAAAATAGTCTGTTTGCCTTTCACATGGATTGCCCTATTTTAATGGAATTTAAAATGTTCTTTGTGCTCAGAAACAGCGCAGCTGCTTTTGATTGTATCTGATGGAAGAGGCCTTTTCTTGGAAGGCAAGGAGCGAGTGACAGCGGCAGTTCAAGCAGCTCAGAATGCCAATATCTTTGTTATTTTCGTAGTGTTGGACAATCCTAATTCCCGGGTAAGTAAGTGAACAAGGGAGAAGCATTCAAGTGCAGTGAATGAGAAACATAAAATCTTTTTCTTGTCTTTTGTAGTGCTTTGCAGCTATCTTACCTTTTGAGAAGTCAAAGATATTTAGCCCAGTTTCATTTTTTCATAGTGTCTGTCAGCTCTGTGATTTCTCCCTCCTGTGATGCTTAGTCTCCTTTGTATTTAACAAGAATATAAGTTCAGCTTCTGTGCCACAGAAAGTCTAAGAGCTCCAGTCTTCAAATGTAATGGTTGTAGATTTTGGCCAGCAGAGGAGTTGCTGGCAGGCTGACAAATTCAAAGTTTGAGACGTGCTTTGTTCTTCTCAATTTTGATTGAATTTGATCATTTCTGACAGCCATCTCCATTTGATGTGGCAGCTGGAGCCAGTATGAGGTTAAACCTTAGACAGAAAGGAGTACATGAGAGTTACTCAGTGCCTGAATTGGGAAAGCTGGGTACTGTGTTTGGTTGCTGGGAAAGAAAACTCTTAATGTCCTTGGCTGGGAATCTGAGTTTTCCAAGGAGGAATTTCAAAGGCCCATAAAAGATGCATTTGATTTAGTAATCCTGTCAATTCTTTTTTTTTTACAGGATTCCATTTTGGACATTAAAGTACCCATATTCAAAGGGCCTGGAGAATTGCCCGAAATCCGATCTTACATGGAAGAATTCCCATTCCCCTTCTACATGATCCTCAGAGACGTGAACGCGCTTCCAGAGACCCTCAGCGACGCGCTCAGGCAGTGGTTTGAACTGGTGACCGCCTCGGACGCTCTGTAGACTTTGGAGACTTTAAGGTGATACCTGGATTGCTGCTAAATACACGAAAAAACAGCGTTTCAAGGGAGGAGAGTTCCACGGGCCTCTCCCTAACCTGGAGTAACCTGCAGGAGCTGCCCCTTGGGGGTCAGGCTGCCTACGGACAAAATGGTTTTGGTGCATTCTCCTCGCCTTCTTCCAGAGGAGAACTATGCAATGGTGAGACTGTCTCCTTTCATAGCCCGTTCCCACAAAGAGCGAAAACTTTCTTCAACTTCTCTTCCAGTAACTTATTACTTTAAAAAAAAAAAAAAAGTATTTGTAATGTTCACAGAGGTAAAATTATTTGTACCGCTGTCTGTTGCAATAAGAAAAATCGGTCTTGCTTCTGGGCAGGCGTATCTGCATTAGAAGAACTTTTCAGGTGTCTCCTGCAAAAAGGCATCCTTCAGCTTCACCCGTGGGGTTGGTGCCTCTTTGGGGAAGGAGTTGGGGGAGCAGGGGAAGCAGATGGTTTTAAGCAACCAAAAAAAGTGAATACTTGAAACTATTCTGCAGTTCAACACATTCTGGTTTAATTATTGCTGATTTTTGTCTGACAGTATCAGCAGGGAGCTTTATGAGTAATGCCATACAGTCGTTCCCTGTGCTATCAGTTTACACTGTGACGTTTGCCCCTCTGTCCAAGGCAGACAGTGAGGACCTTTCATTAACCTGATGTCTTAGAGCATGGACATGATTTTTCATTGCAAAAGCTATGCATCTTCTATTGTCTGTACTAATAAAAAGAGGTACTGCTGTTTGTACTAATGATGTCTGTTCTTTCAGTTGATCAAAGCTTGAATAAATTAAGCAAATTTGCCAGATGGAAATGCTGTGCATTCTCTAGCAGTGCACAAGTACAAATTTTCATATGAAAATATATTGTGGTTTACACAACTTCAACACTGATTTTCCTTTTATGAGGATAACGCCAGCGCGGAGTTTTGATTTGGGTCCAGGCTTTTGACTTGTCTCAGTGAAAAATCTGAAGAGAAACTTTGTCTAAATGCCCTTGGTCTAAACTCTCTTTGAAGTTTTTTCTTTGTGTATAAAAATTGAAGGTGTCTCGTTCTAAATGTGGTGCAGATCAGAAAATGATTGTTTTCTTTGGCTTTTAGATAGAAAAACCTTACCGGACGTATTGCTGTAGCTGTTCCGAGATGCAGAGTGTGAAATGCAAGGTTGTTTCTCCTATTTGTGTAGCTTTGCCACAGCTAATTAATGAGGAGCGAATTTCAGAGCTGAAAACTCAGCAGGGGAACTCCGTCCCATCAGAATTTATCTGGCAGGTACTATATGATGTCCTTAGGGTTTTTTAGAATGCTCATTATACGTGTGTACAAACACTTACGTGCTTTGGGAAATGAAACTGTGGAAGGAGGTGGGTTTAAATCATTAACTAATTCTCCAGAATGTATTGAATATTTGTAGTAGAAAACTTAGAGAAAGTATTTTAGAAACTAAAACTTAAGACTTGCAAGGATATACTTCAAATGCAAGCTTTAGTTTGTGGCAGGGATGTTACTGCAGCCCGAGACACAATTTTATCAGCAACGCTTGCTGCACAGATGTTTAAACAACAGGGTTTTTTCTCTATCTATAATTAACAAAAAATTAACACTGTATTTGGTACTTAGTGTTTGCTTGTAACACAGAAAGGAAAGGCATCAGTTAACTTGTTTTTTCTCTGCAAGCCAGCTCTGTGTCTCTGTGCATTGACACACAAGTTGTTGGTGACAATTACTTGTCTGGACCCAGCCACAGGGACTCGAGAAGATGCCAAAGGTGGTTTGTTTAGTGTCCTGGAATTGCTCGGATGCCTTCTAGATCTCACTGCACTGCTTTAACGTGATCCTACAGATGGTACTCTTACAGCGGCATCAACCTGCTCGGCACAGGCCTTCCACCCACCCAGCCCTGCAGTGCTAAGGTAATTGTTTTTTACTTGGGTGCTCGTTTTGGTGGTGGAGCCTTGTTTGCAGTTTTGGGAGAACAAAAACGAGGGGAACCTGAATCAAATGCCGCTGGTTATGCTAATACAACTGCCGTGCCCCTGGCTGAGGAACCTCTGGCTGCCCACAGCCCAGCTGGCACCCACAGCTCCCGCCGTGGCCACGCTCGGGCCTGGCACCGGGCGCAGCTCCCCGGCAGCCCCGGGCCATGAGCTTTTTTCGGGGCCCGGCTATAACCAGCCCCCTTGTGTGAGGAGGGTGTCTTCCCCCCGCCCTCTAGGGCTGCTGGGACACCGGGCTTCACCGGCCTCCTGGCGTCCCCGGCCCAAAATGGCGGCCGTTGGGCCCCGCCCCCTCGGGAGGGGCCGGGCGGCGGCGGCAGAGGGGGAGCCGGGCGTCATGGCCGCCAGCCGCCTGCCTCCCGGCGCCCTCAGCCTGAAGCAGGTACGAGCTCAGGCCGCTTCTCGCTCGCTGCCTGGGGCGGGATGGCCACGGCGGCTCCGCGCTGACAGGAAGCCCCGGCCGGGCTGGCAAAAGGCAGCGCCGAGGCGGGGGGAAGCTGTGGGCCGCGGCGGGCGGGGGTGGCCGGGAGAGCTCGCCCTTGGGTTTGTGCGTGAGCCCCGGCCTCCACGGCGCCTTCCACGTTCGGCGTGTACCAGTGTGAGCCACCGGGGCGGGGGGCGATGTTCTAAAGGTCCCTTCTAACCCCAACCGTTCTGTGTCCTTCTCTGGGACCAGCGCTGGGCCTTCCATGAAAGGCGATGGGGCAACTTGGTTTAAAGCTCCCTCACAGCGTTTCCCCCCACGCCCCCAGTTCCTGAGGCGGCAGCAGGTCCTGCAGCTCTACCGGAGGATCCTGAGGGCCATCCGGGAGGTGCCGGCCGAGGCAGACCGCCGGTATTTACGGGACTGGGCCAGGGAGGAGTTCAGGAGGAATAAAGACGCCACAGAAGAGGTGAGGATGGGGATTCCCTCAGGGATTTATAAGTATTTATGCTTGTAAATACTTAAAGGGTGGGTGTCAGGAGGATGGGGCCAGTCTTTTTTCAGTGGTGCCCAGGGACAGGACAAGAGGGAACGGGCACAAACTTGAACATAAGAAGTTCCACCTAAACATGAGAAGGAACTTCTTGACTTTGAGGGTGGCAGAGCCCTGGCAGAGGCTGCCCAGAGAGGCGGTGGAGTCTCCTTTTCTGGAGACATTCCAAACCCACCTGGACACGTTCCTGTGCAACCTGCTCTGGGTGGACCTGTTGTGGCTGGGGGTTGGACTAGATGATCTTAGAGGTCCCTTCCAAGCCCATATCATTCTATGATTCTGTGAATGAGCTCCGCGCTGTGGTGACCAGGCTTGTGCCCTACGTGTCATGTCTGGGTGGTGGGAAGGCTCCTGTCACTAACGAACGTCTCTTAAGGAGCATTTGTGTGAAGAACTAATTGAGCACCTCTAAGTATGATCCCCTCTGTTGGCAGTGGTAAATGTTGTCTCTGATTTCCAGGTGATAATCTGGACTTTTAAAAAGCTAAAACCCAACCCATTCCTACTTACTTAAATCACGAATCCAAAAAAATTGTGTTGAATAATATTATAGAATCATAGAATCATCTGAGCCGGAAGGGATCTTTAAAGGATTAGATAACTAATATAAATTTATTTAACAGTTGGGCTTTATTATAGCTACTGTTTTTTCATCTTTTTTAATTTCAATTATATGCAACAGTACTTCTCCAAAGTCAAACTGGATGGTTGTGGACATGAAATTCATAAACCTTTACGCTTCTCCTATGTCCCCTCTCCTTTCCTTTCTAGTTTGTTGCCTTTTCTTGCCATTCCTCAAGGGGATTGGCTGGTGAATTATGCAGATGAAGCATTAGAGTAGTTAGATTAAATTAATGTTGAGGGGAAACATCCACTTGTTGTGTGAATCCTCTGTCTCCATCGTGCCCGTGTGCCGTTGTCGCTATTGACTTGGCGCAGAGGAAACGTTACCAGGAAAGCTGCTCTTTGAAGCAGAGATATAACTATTCCACACACGTGCATTATTAAGGCATTGGAGAAAAAGAATTCATTTATTCACCTGCTTTTTAACCACCTCAGTGACACCAAGTTCACACCAAGAAATAGATGGTAACAGCGCTGATGAGAATTGTATATATTTTAATGTGTTAAAACCTGTGTGGTTGTATAAAACCTGTGCTGTGCACAGCCGGCCGGGTCAGGAGATGACTGTGTTTTGTTTTACAGGATGCAATCAGGATGATGATTACTCAAGGCAACATGCAACTTCAGGAACTTCAGAGAGCACTCAAGCTGGCAAAATCCTGACCTTAACTTTGTTGACAGCTGGACTGTCATCTGCAGTGAACAGAAAATAGTACTTTTTTTCCCTAGAATGTGATTGTAACAGTGGCCTTTGCTGACAACCTGGTAATGTATGAAGGTGGAATCTGCTACAGGGGGGGGTTTTGTGTGTTTGTTTTCCCCCCTTCCTCGTCTCGGTTTGGTTACCCTCCCGTGTGGAAATCACTCAGACAGAAAGGACTTTAGAGAAGGGAGTGGATGATGTAGCACATGCTGTGAGAAAAGCAGAAAGCGCTAAAAATGACAAGAGCAGATTCAGGATGTTATTTTGTCTGTTTTCGGTTGTGGCACCTCTTAAGTGGTAACGTTCATAGTGGTAATGGCTCATTCTCTACAGTGCTGGGAATTTTTACCCATATTTGGCGTTTAAAAAAAAAAAAAAACATTTGGGATAAATAAATGGTCCCAAAACAAATAAACATCACAAAACATGATTTATATTTCAACCCTGGTGTTCCCTTGTTTTTCTAACGAAGGTCACCCGGTTCCCGCAGCCTCCCTGGGGACAGAGGGGTGACCCGGTTTCTACATTTTATAGCCACAAACACAAAAGCTGAGAAGCTTGGAGTCCCAATTTTCTGTCCCCCCTTCAGAGTCAGGCGAGGGGGGTTGTGTCCTGCGTTACGCTGCAGGCCTCTGAGCAACATGCACTTTAATTGCTTGGCAAAACATTCCACTTGATATCAAGATGATGCAAAATGTAAGTAGCCTGAACAGTAGCTTGAACAAAACTGTAAACATGGGAGAGAGTGTCTAAATTAGGTTACAGAAGTCAGAGAGTAAAAACTAATATTTCTGTAACTGCAGATACGCTTTTCTCATCTGGATAGGGCATTCGTAGGAACTTTTAAAATGTTGTTATATAATACAATTTTCTTTGCTTTATCCATCTGCTAAGAAGATGAAAGCTTAATTACTAATTAGTTAATGGTGTCTTCAATACTGTAAAGCATTTTGAATTGATTTTAGGGCTGCTCAGTACAGAAATAAAAATCATCTCTTTCTGCTTGGCGTAGCAGCACTATCCTGCATTTGAATCGTTTTGGGAGAGCTGTATTGTGAGCTGTTGTTACTTTTCTACCAGAATCTGATGGAACCCTGGGGGGCTGCAGATGCAAGGAGTCACAGGTGAGGTGTCTCTAGTTTGTTTGGAGTCTTTCACATTTAGAGGAACAAAGGGAGATGGTCAAGGTGTCTGGGAAAAAATCCTGATTCTGCAGGAAAAGAAACATTTGAGTGCAGGGAACCAAGCTTTCACTTTGAAGGACTTTTTCAGGCTTCTTCAGTATTAGAGAATTCAGCCATTTGCTGCTTGAAGGAAAAGAGATTTATATAAAAATTCTATCTAGCAATTAGAGCGTGGTTATGGTAAAATATTTGCCATCCATGACCTAAACAAAACTCCTCAGGTTACTCGAGTGTGGCCCCAGCAACCACACAGAGCTGTGCAACCAGCACACCATTTAAAAAAAAAAGAAAAAGACTAATTTAGTATTTATTTTAATAACGTCAACCCAAAAGCAAAGCAAAGTGGCACCTGCAGCCTCCATACCTAACGGGATGGACTCACCTCAGAGATGGCCTCTCCCAGAAGGAAGCCCCCATCTGCCACCCCTTTGGGCTGGGAATTTGAGCTGGTTCCACAGCTTCTCTCCGCTGACTAACGAGAGGCCCCGGGGAGGATCTGAAATGGTAGCAGTAGCCCTTCATCGTAAGGAATTTCTGTTCAAACGTCCTCTCAAAGGACCTCATCAGCACGGGCAGGGCCACCACGTGTGTGTGGCCACAAGCAGCCTGCAGTTTGCAGCCCTCCAGCCACGCCTGACCTATGGGGAAAGAAGGGAATGCCCTTCTCAGAAAGCAGGTTCGGTGTCTAATGCAGCTTGTTTCCAAGCAGCACCTGGAGATTGAGAGTGCAATATTTAAGGGACTCCTGGAAAGAACAAAGAAAGGATCTAATCTGCAGCATCTTGTCGTCATCAGTACAGTCTGCAGATGGATTCTCCTCGGTTCTGGAGCTTCCAAAGTTACTTCTACTCCTGAAAAAGAGCGTTTTGTTTGGCTATGACAGGCACTACAAAAGTGTTACAATATTCCAGATTCCTGTACAGCTCCCAAACAAGTCCTGTTGCTTGTCTTTACCTGCTCAGCAGATGCTAGCTCTCTTTCTGCACCTTAGTCCTTAATTTGCTGAGCTCCTCCTCCAAGCTTTTGATGTGCTCCTTGAGAGCAGCTTTGTCTTGCTGGGCCTGCTGGTTAGCTTGGCACCGGGCTTCCTCTATCTTCCGTTCGTACCACTTCTCCATCTGGGTGGAAACGGCCTCGAAGAAGTACTGCGTTATCTCCAGGGCCTGGGAGGTGTCTCTGAGTTGGGGGGCAGGCGGCTGTCCCCCCGGCTGTCCCCCCACCTGCTGCTCCTGGCTCTGATGTGGAGCTTTGTGCCTCGACTGCCCGCTCTTGCTGGACTTCTTTGTCTGAGTTCCCCTGTCGATGAAGTAGCCGCTCTGCGGCTCAGTCCTCGCGGGTTCTGTCAAGGGCTGCAGAGCAGCTTGAACCTTCACGTGTCTTAACTTGGAGCCCAGAAGCTCGGAGGAGGGCAGCTCCTGAGGGAACCTGTGGAACGTGCCAGCACCAACAGCTTTGTCCTTTGGCCTGACATCTTGAGCAAGGGCAGAAGAAGAACCTTGCCCGCCAACCATTAACTGTTGCTCGGTACCTACAGAATAAAACACATACACATATCTATTTAGAAAAGCCCTGGGCAACTATTTCGGCATTCAGAAGTCCTCGTTGCTCTAGGAATGCTGTGGTTTCCCTGGTACCTTGCTGTGTCGAGAGGCTGGGATTAGTTTATCGCCTCTTCACCATCGGGTGATCGTTACATTAAAGGTTCATTACAAGAGAAGGGCTGGCTCGGGCAGAGGGGGACTGCACTGCGGCGGGGGAATGTGCTGACAACAAAGGACTTTGCCAGAAGGACACGCAACAGAGACCAGGCTGGATCCCCAAAGGAGTTAACAGTGAACCCCCTGCTTCTACAAGAATTGAACCCCACGAATTTTGCAAAGGTAACATGTTTTGGTGCTTCTGAAGCATTTGGTGCAGTAGAGCTGACACCCAACCTGCCACAAGATCTCCTGTGTGGTCTTCTGACTTTCTAGTCTGATGGGGTATCCATGTCCATGTCTGTACATTTTGCATAGTCTTTTGGGGAGCATATACAATGTATTTTACAGAATCCCTGTGGAGAACCAGGCTGTGGAGAACCAGGAATTCGTGTTTCCTTTCTCCTTGAATGCTTCCCCAGCTAAGCACAGAGAGGAGGCTTGAACCCAGGTCTTTTTATCTTTGGGGGGGCCATGATTGCTGAATGGGCTTCAATGTTCTCAGCTGGTTTTGTTCTTGTCAAAAGAACTAATAATTAAACAGGCTTTGGTTCAAAGAAAGAGGAAAAAGGAAGAGGTTTATTCTAGATCCTTGCAGTTTGAATATTATCAAGGGCAATGAGTATTTGAGGTTCACATCCTTGCACCCTGTTACTATAGGTTCCATACATCTGAAAAACACTAAAGACAATACACTTTCTTGAGTAGATTTTGGATAATCTACACACCTTCCTGACAGGCAATTCTAGGAGCAATTCTGACTGGGAAGCTGGAGAAATTTCAGAAAACAGTGTGTTATTTTGAGCATCAAAGGACTTAGTTTCAAAGACACAGGGACATGGAAGCATCATGAGAAGCCACTGGAAATTCCACCCAACTGTGTCTTCAAATATTCCTAGCAGCTGACTTGAAGTATATTCTAATCCCCAAAATATTATGCGTATGGATGGGGAAAAGCACATAGCCAGAATTAACACGCGTGGTATTAACAGGAGTATCCCTCAGTTAATTAGCTCCCCTTGGAATTGATAGGACAGCCCAGTACCTGACGAGGTTGTACCTGATGCACCATCTTGCTGAACGCCAAACTGTTGCCCCAAGCTCTGTTCTGGCACCTGGGCTCTGCTCCTTCCCCCCTCTTCCGAGAGGCTGTTGGGGAGGGTGCTGAAGGAATGCTGGTGGGACCCCTCGGGCTGCACCAGGGGCTGGGTGGCTTTACAGTCCTTGGCACTCTGGGGGTTGTTCTCCGTGTCCAGGGTCTCGGTGAAGGACTCGCAAGTGGATACGGTCGATTTGGGTCTCGATGACCTGGAATCACCAGAAAGCTTGAGCTCCAGATTCTGAATCTTCAACAGGCACCACGTCTTCAGCTCATCCACCAAGGAAATCTGTGACAAAGAGACTGTAGATTAGATTATTAGATCCTACAATTAGATCCTATGGTTCCTGGGCTGCTGAGGACACGTGGCAGGGAGAAAGAGGAGCAAGCCTGCTACCTGTGGGCTTAGACCCCCTGCACGTGCTGCTGCTGGGAACACTCAAAGGGCTGCAAATGAGAAAAGATGAGGAATTAGGCATTAGCTAATGAAAGGCACCATCTTCAGTCCAAGCTGCCACCTCTTAGATCTGAATGTGCTACTTCAAATGCAGCTCTCACTCCTCTGATCAAGGCTGACTAGTTTAATCATCC
>BJBW01004514.1:27500-38929 GCA_004320125.1 Scolopax mira | reverse complement strand
TGCTTTTAAACTTGGAGGTGAAAGAACAGATTTATTTATACCTTTATGGAAAGAGATTATCTATGCTGATATAAGAGGTTATCATGCTGTTGAAGGCTGAGATTAACTTGGTGGCCACTGGATGTCGTTATTACTCTGAATAAATGAAATCAAGGCTTATTCAGGCTGGCACTTGGAAATACTTTTCATCTGGAGATGAATCTTTAAGGTGGTGTGGAAGAATTGTCTGCAGCCATGCTCTCACAATGAAAGCTGAATGAAGAATCCCTTCTGACAGCCAGCAAAAGCAGTAAACAGTTGAAAAGTGAGGAGAGCTTGTCCTCCCATGTCCATCCAAATTCATCCCCTTTGTAAATACACAATATCATCCTCCCTGACACTTTTATTTTTGTCTGGCCAGCTCTCCTATACTCTCCCTTTATCCTTGGGCTCATTTATCCTGTTCGGCTCTCCTGAAGGCAAATGGTTTGATTCAACTGACCCTTTATTGAAAGACAAATTATTCCCACCACCACCAAAGCATTGGATTTTAGGAAAAAGCTTAAAAATGGCTTTCACTGACCTTCATCATGTGGCTTCTACAGATGTCCCTTCTCTTGTTTTGAAAGCCAGTCTGTTACAAACAAGTGTATTAAATGTCAAAAGGCTGATTTGACTGCTTAGAATATGTCAGCTCTTATGTAGCAGGTTTTTTTCTTATTTTTTAAACATTCATCCACTTTTAAAGGTGAGGTGTCATAAAAATTCTTGTTTCCCTGTTAGGTCTGTGGGTTATTTTTAACAGGGAATACTTATTCCTTAGTTTCATCTCACTCTTTTTATTTTTCTTCTCCCCTTCCTTCCACTCCCAAATTATGGAGGTTGCAATTCTACTTCTACAACCTGCTTTAGTATGCAGTTAATTAATATTGCACCATTAAAGATAGCAATTAGTTTATGTGAGAAAAAAATATACTTTTAGTATTTTAGTAAAAATTAGTTCTTTTCAAGATGGGTAACATCAGCATGTAAAAGGAGCAAAGTTTTGGCTGGTGTGAATTAGCATATTTCCAGTAAAATTATTGGTGTCAGCTTGTATTTTCCAATTAGGTACATGGGTGTCTTTTTCTTTTAATATATTAATAAAATTTAGCACTGAGGGGAAACCTCAGGCTGTTTGAAATATGGTTCCCTGGTGCAGTCTTATCCTTCTTAGAAAGCTTTATCAAAAACTCTGTTGGTTTCAGTCAAGGCAGGATTTTTTTCCTGAGCTTCGTGTGGGTCTCACTGAAGTTGGTGGGAGTTTTGCACCAGTAGCAGCAGTCATTGCCAGAGGATGTTGCTGCAGGGGTTATACGTGTCGAGTTCACTTCTGCCAACACCGGAAGGTGGCAAACATGGTGTCCTCCTCCTGAGTTCTATAGTCATTGCAATGCTTTCCCCTCTCCCCTGTTTCCCCAGGAAACACCTTGCTCATATTTCTGTCATTTTGTCCAGTCAAGTTCAAAGGTTGGTTCAAAACATTTGCAGGCTATTTTCTAGTTGTTAGCATCTCATTGTACAGTTGTACAGTTGAGGCACCATCCCTGGAAGTTTTCAAAAGATGGGTTGACATAGCTTGGGAATATGGTTTACTGTTGGAGTGTGTGTGTGTGTTTTTTATTGGTTTGGTTTTGTTTTTTTTTTTATGGTAGGACATGATCTTAAAGGTTGCTTTCAACCTAGGTGATTTTGTGACTCTGTGATTCTGTCATTTGCATTATACTTTGGCCAAGGCTGTAACACACTCTTCTGTGGTGTAATTCTACCTTTTCAAAACTCATTATTTGTTAAAAGCAAATAGACAGGAAAGTCGTGATCACTAGGTCACTAGGAGTTTATTGCCAGTGATCACCATTCTGTGCAACTGATTCCACTGACATGTGGAAAAACACCTTTGTTGAGTCTGTCTAACAAAGTCCAGCTTTTTAATGATCATGGTGTAAAACCTCACAGGAGTGGTTTTTTTGCTATTCTGTGGTTGGTTGCTTGTTTCCATCAAAATTGTTTGCAAATACTAGTTACACATAGGTGTCTTCTCTCATGGTTTCATAACAATTTTCTCCTGAGCTCTGTCATGTATCTATTACTTGTAACTTGAGCAAATACCTAAGAGGTTATTAACTATAGAACCGAAGCAGTGATGGTTTTGAAGAAAGGAGGAACAAGGACTGAGTTGGGCATCTTGCTGGAAGAGGCTATTTTGAACAGGAATGGACATGGAGAGGGCTGAAGGCATGGCCAGGGTCCTGTCTTTTAAGGAGATATGACAACCACATTGCTTATGTGGTCAAGAAAATACAGGGGAGAGGAACTAAATACAGCATGTTAACACAATAAAGAACTGCAGAGGGAATAGAGTAGCTTAATCACAAGGATGATATTGCTACAAGAATAAATTTTTATAAATGCTCTGTGAGTAACTGCATGCTGAAATTCAGCAGAGTGATATTTGGAACAGTCTCCCGGCTGAAGTAGCTTGAGCAGAAAATTTAACTTTTAAATCAGAGCTTGATGCATTTATCTGGATTATATGAGATTGTTGCCTTCAGTGGTTCTGTAGAAGTCTTTCCACAGGAAAGCAAAGCATTTATGTAGGCTGTGGAACATAGCCTTACAAGCATTTATTAACAACTTAATTGATTACTTCCTCCATTACCAAATGCAACAGTGCTCCTTTAAATGTGGAAGTGTGACAAAAATAGCTCCAAAACACTGAGAATGACTCGAGGCAATTCAGAAAGTCCTTACTGATTTTTCTGTCAACTGGGTTAAGCAGACCCAAAGTGTGTTTTTGGTTTTTTTTTAAGCAATCGTTTATTTATGAAGATGAGCCCAGGAGAAGCAGGAGCCATGTGGGCAGCCCCAAGTTCAGTGCTGGGGGGCAATGGTTGGCTTTCGCCATGGTTCTGTGGGCTGGTGGGCTGTTTCCCATTCCTTCAGCCTTCCCAAGCTTCCTACTGGAAGGGTTAGTGGTTCAGAATCTTCTCATTTCTTTCTGATACCTTTTTATGCCCATTTTAGGAGCTTATTCTCATTATTCTAATTTGGTCAACTGTTATTTATCCCTTAATATCTTTCTCTCTCTTCCCCACTCTCTCCAAAGTGTATTTCCTTTCTTTTCCTCCCATCACTTGTCATCTTTGCGTTTTGGGTTAGACTTCATGTCCTCTAGAAAAACAAGCTCTTTAATCTCCTCATCGTAGGAGATTTTCTCTGTACCAATTTAAAGCCAGGAGAACAAGATTAGAATTGTATGAAGCACTCCCTTATTTCCTGGTTCTCCTGGAAATATTTTAGCTGAAATATTCTAGAACTGCATTTACTTTTTTTTTTTTTTTTTTCATATTGACATGACCTTGCTAAACATGACTACATCCAATTTTTAAATTATAGTATAAAAGAGCAGATGCAAAAAAAAAATAATGATTGTAATACTTAAATACAGACATTCTTTTGGATTCTGAATATATAGACTTTTATTCTATTTGTCTCCAGGGATACTAACTTTAGAGTATTCAGTCTGAGGAAGGTGTTCCTTTAGTGAACAATGCTTACCAAGAGTGATAATTCCAAAAGAGAAAAGCTGCTGTCATCAAACCGGTCTTCTGCTGCTGTGGTTTGATATTTTTATTTTCTTTTCTTTGTCTTAATTCAAGGTTCTGATTCTGGTAGGTAATAACCTGTGGGGAAACCACATCTGATACTTCTCTGTTGAGGTTTGGGAAATTACGTGATGGTAAAGCTGGCTGTGATCAGACTCCAAAGCACGACGACTTTATCTGCTGGTGACCTGCTTCTCTCCACCATCCTGACTGTTGAGAAGGGCATGTTCATGTGCTAGCATCTTGTTTTAGTCTACTCTAAGCCAGAGCCTTTAATTCTTCAGGAAGCCATAGCTACTGTAGATGACAACTTGGTGCTGGCCCACAAGTGTGTAGTCATGTTGTCTGCTGTAATGTGGGCACTGAATTGGTGCTACTGGCTACAAGATTATTTAATTTGGGGCATTTTCGGGTGTATAGCATGTGCAGCTTTCTATATATCTGACTGAAGGGAAAAACAGATATTAAGATAAGGAGGAACTGGTTTAGAGCTGTCACTTCTTCAGACACTGCCCTTCAGGTATTTCCATTCTCTCTGTTTCTGTGATTCTGCAATTTAATCACCCAGCCCATTTTTCTGACAGATTGCTCCCTGCAAAGCAAAAGCCAGTGCATTGTCAACTTCGGTTTTGAAAGTTCAATTTTACACTTACTGTCTTGGGGGAATATTGTGTGGCCTGATTCTGGCATATTCTATGTATCCTTAGGTATCTCTCTGTAACTAACTCATCTAGTTCCTCCTGTTTGTAATGTTCCAAAGGTTTTCCTAGGGTGGTAACATCTTTTAAGTGTTGCAGACCATGAGGCTGTCTCTTCTACTGTTTCAGTTTGTTTAATGAAGGTGGGCTTTAGCCTTTCCTTAAATGATAGAGGTTTTAGTTTATTAATACATCTGCTGGAATGACTATATTATTAATTTTTTTTATACATTGACCCTCGGTATCTCTTTCCTCATGTGTACAGATATGAGGAAGGGGAGAAAAAATATGTATTCAGACAGATAAAACTGGAATTTTTGCCAGTTGGATGTTTTCCTCAGACTTCTGCTTTAAGTCCCTTTTCCTGTATGTGGTATATAAGGTTTTGCTGAGCTGTAGTTGCTTCCCTGGTGTTGTTCCCAGTGGCTGGCTGGCTGGCTCCGGCTGCTTTTCTGACCAGAACAGCTGTTTGCCATAGGTAGACCAATAGAAAAATAGATCTTGTTTACTTCAGGAACCCCATTTTGTATACTTCAAGTATTTTTAGGTTGTGCAACCACAAGCTTGTCTAACTGTATTGCCCTGGTTCATATTGGATAGTATGTTGTCCTAAAAATTTTGCTTTGCTTGCATCCTAAAACTTACTAGGGCAACACTTTGTGAGTAATACCTATTGTTACTATAGGTTTTTCCAGGGAAAAGAAAAAAAAAAAAAAGAAAGAAAGAAGTAGAGCCAACAGAAAAACTGTAAGTTTTGATGTGTCCACCTCTTGAATGATGCAGGTAGTTTTGGTCATCCAGCCTTATAAAGAATCTAATTGAGCAATGTATGGTACAGGAGGGAGCAGCAATGATCAGAGATGGGAAGTGGCTTCTTGAGGAGAAAAGGCAGCATTAAGGCTCAACAGCTCTTATAGAATCATGGAATGGTTAGAGTTGGAGGGACCTTCAAGATCATCTAGTTCCAACCCCCCCTGCCATGGGCAGGGGCACCTCCCACCAGACCAAGTTGCTCAAAGCCCCATCCAACCTGGCCTTGAACACCTCTAGGGATGGGGCAGCCACAGTTTCTCTGGGCAACCTGTTCCAGTGTCTCACCATCCTCATAGTGAAAAATGTTTTCCTAATATCTCCCCTCTTTTAGTTTAAAACTATTACCCCTCATCCTATTGCTACACTGCCTGATAACAAGTCCCTCTCCATCTCTCCTCTAGACCCCTTCAGGTACTGGAAGGCTGTTATAAGGTCTCCTCAGAGCCTTCTCTTCTACAGGCTGAACAACCCCAACTCTCTCAGCCTGTCTTCATAGGAGAGCATAACCTCATGCTGGGTAAACACTTAAAGCGATGCAAAGTACAACCAGAGGCTCAGAATTTGTCTTTAAATGACGTGCTGCCATTGTCTATGTTTTCCTCATTCTTTTTTTAAACACATTTGGAATTTGCCATGTTGCAAAATTTCTGTGTAAGTGGTTACGGTTTTTAACTTTATTAATTTGATGTTGTCTTTGTCATTGAAACAACATGAATTACAGTTTTACATGACATTTTTTCAAGAAATTGAGCAGCTTTAAGGCATATCTGGCTGGAGACTACCTGTTTTCAAAAAATGAGTTAGCTAGAAATAAGTCTGTGACACCTGGTGATACTAGCCAAACTGTCTTCGCCCCACAGCTGATTATTTTAGCAAAGAAGTTCTGTTGTTGATATAAATATTCTAGAGCAAAATGTGATAAATTTGGGAAAGGACTAATGAATTTCATAGACGCTGTACTGTACGTTTATTAAGGAAAAATCTTTGTGATGAATCCCTTTGAAGTTAGTTCTTTACACAAGTGGACCTTGCTAAGGAACAGTTGTGATTATTATTTTTTTTAATTATTTTAAACTCAAACTAAGAACTTCTGTAGGTGCTGTGTTAAACTGATTTTCTTTACAAAACATCTTAAAATTATATATTTCAAGTGATAAATAGTTGTGTATTTAGGAAAATTTATATAGGAATTTTTTCATTTTTCTTTAACACGTTCTTTTAAAAGTATTCCTTCACTTGCACTAAAATAGACAGTGCTGGAAGATGTAATTGTACAGCCTATGCAGTTGAAGGCTATTCTGAAAACTAAGCTTTGGTTTTACTTGTCAAAGCTTCATTTTTAGTGTGGTTTTTCCCCTTGTTTTTCTTTTTTTCGACTGATCCTTCTTTATAAGACTCTTGACTCAGATTCAAGAATTCTTTAAAAACTTTCAGTAAATTATAGATGAGAAAAGAAAGCAATTCAGAGTTACTCTGGGGACCTGGAGCCTGCAGGTGGACACCAATTTCAAAATGGTCTGTTGGAGATGCTCTTGAAATGAATATTACACTTTAGCATGATAACACAAAGGCACGAATCAACCAGTTTCCTCATATTTTTCTGTGAGCTCTTTTGTTGTATATGTTTATCTTCCCCTTGAGCCATTATAATATTTACAGTTAAAGATATTTATCTTTAAAGATATGAGTGAGAATTTATTTCAGAATATAGATCCGAGAGCTCTTGTGACAATAACTGCATGAAGTATCTCGGAAATGAAACAAGCTTATGCCTCATGGATGCATGTTGTTTACAGAATATAAAAAGGTGTTTGTAGCTTTCATTAGAGTGGGAAAAAAGCATCCAGTAGTTTAGCATTTTCCAGAATCATTCAAATTCCAAAAATGTCCTGTTTGTGATAATTTCAAATGTCTGGCTACATAGAACAGAAAAACGTAACATCTTAATTCTGCCTAGTTATATTCTAGAAATAAAATGAAGCAAAGTCTGTTGGAGACCAGTAACTAGCAGTGTACCTCAGCAGTCAGTACTGGGTCTGATCCTCTTCAGTATCTTCACTAATGATCTTCACAATGGTGCAGAGTGCACCCTCAGTGAGTTTTCAGAGGATGCCAAACTAGGAGATGTAGCTGATATGCCAGAGGATCTTGCTGCCATCCAGAGGAACCTCGACAGGAACTTCATGAAGTTCAACAAGAAGAAGTCCAAAGTCCTGTACTAGAGGAAGAACGACCCCAGGCACCGGTATATGCTGAGAGCCACCCAACTGGAAAGCAGCTTGACAGAAATGGACCGGAGATCTTCGTGGACACCAAGTTGACTGTGAGCCAGCAACATGCCCTTGTGGCAAAGAAGTTCAATGAGTTCCTGGACTGCATTAGAAGGAGTGCTGCCAGCAGGGAGATGATCATTCCCCTCTACTCAGCACTGGTGAGGCCCCACCTGGAGTGCTATGTCCAGTTCTGGGCTCCCCAGTACAAGGGAGACATGGACAGACTGAAGAGAGTCCAGAGAGGGACCACGAACATAAGAAAGAGACTGGAGGACTGAGGGAAGGCTGAAAGAGCAGGGACTGTCCAGCCTGGAGAAGGCTCGGCTCAGGGGGATCTTATCAATGTGTATCAATACCTGAAGGGAGGGTGCATAGAAGGCAGGTCCAGGCTCTTTTCTGTGGTACCCAGAGACAGGACCAGAGGCAACAGACACAGACTGAAACACAGGAGGTTTCCTCTGAACATCAGGAAACACTTTTTTTTTTTTACTGTGAGGATGACTAAGTGCTGGCACAGGTTGCCCAGACACGTCATGGAGTCTCCATCCTTGGAGATATTCAAAAGCCATCTGGACTTAGTCCTCGGCAGCCAGCTCTAGGTGACCCTGCTTGAGCAGAGGGGGTGGACCAGATGACCTCCAGACATCCTTTCCAACCCCAATCATTTCGTGATTCTGTGAAATACTAAATGTACACAGATTGTATATAACAATTTAAAATGCAGAGATCTCAGTGTATTCGTGTTGAACTCTTGAAGAGTGATTTTCTAAGGCTCTTAAACCTCAGCTCAAAGACTTTAACTAAACCTTATGCCCAAATATATGAGCAGTCCTGTTAATGTCAGGGACAGTTCATATCCTTAGAAACATGTTTGTGGAGCCTATTATAGCATATAAATTGCTAGTTCTTAGTAAGACCTTAAGAGCACAGAAGCAAAGCTTCTTTATATTCTTGTACTAAAATGCAAAACTCTGAATTAAAGCTAGAGTATTCCCAGAAAAGTGTTTTAAATCTTCATCTAAAGATACAGGAGACAGGTTGGTGCTTGTAAGTGGCTACTCAAGTCCGTAAAGGGATGATATCTGCCAAGAATAGTTCAGAAAAACACCTTTACAAAGAAAGGACCTTCTAAATAGTGTTGGGAAAAAAAAAAAGGGAAATAAAAAATAGAAAAATAAAATCAGAACAAGAAAACATTTCAGCATTTATTCAGATGATCATCGATTTCAGGAGGTGTTTGTATGCCTTTCTGAGCCTGGATTGATTATGTATATCTGGATGGAAATCTGCCTGTTCTTCCTGCACACTGGTACCAAACATGCTAATTAAGAATTGCTTGAGGTAGTGATTTTGAAGGTGGCAATGCCTTTTAAAATATTCTCTGGGTTCCTATTTTATCTAGCCATGGGAAATTTCCTTCTTCTTTTCACAGTAACGCATAAGGCACAATTTCTTACTGCTGAAGCAATTTCCGTGTCATTTATCAAGGCACTTGCACTTAATTACAAGCTGTGAGCTGCTGATCAGGGGCTTAGAGGTGACCTCACTCCATAGTTGATGTGGCCAAGGGAAGGTGCTGTGCAGCCACCAGGCTGGAGACACAGGGCCTTGGTGGTGGTGACAAGGGTACAGAAATGCCACCAGGACCCTCTGGGTTGTTGCATGTTCATGGTTCAACAGTACCCATGGGAAGAGAAGGTCCACTCTGTTAAACCAGCCCTGTTGGTGGCATGTTGTGGGTGTTGATATATTTGTAATGGAGACATTAAATGAGGTATTCTCTTTATATGTATTGTCGACTAGCTGAGATTATGTATTTACTGGAGATTAAAAATCAACGTTTTATTGGTTCCCCCAGGCAGAAACAAAGGTAGTTATTCATCCCTTTTCTGTACAGAATTCATTAAGTAATGCATGGCAAAACAGCTGTGAGTCTTCGTATTTGCAAATGAGTTTCAGTCCATTAGAGTTGTGCTGTGAGACTTAAATTCCTGAAGTTTTAGGAACAACACATGGATAATTGGCCACATGTAATACTCAAATGTTGCAGCTTTGCATTTGGGAAGGAGAACATCCTGCAGGAAAGGATTTGTCTGCATGTGGAAATGTAATTATAGAAGATGGAGAACTATGGAGATACATATTATTTATTTATTTCTACTCATCGCTGAGCAGCAGACATAACAGCAGAGCATCTAATATTTGGAAGAAAGTTTATCCCCAGTGAGGACTATCTTTTCATAGACAGTTGAAAGAGTGCCCACCTATCTCTTGAGAAGATAAGGTTTCTATGTAGCAGTACTCTGTTTTATTAGGTCAGTTGGAAAAGCAGTAGACAAGCTTTTATGGAAAGGTGTTCTTCAAGGAGTCTGAAGTAAAGAATGTCTTCAAAACACCATGGAAGTTGAACTTGGAAATTTGTTCATATTAGCTATATCTTTAAGGCTTTATTTTTGCTTACTTGTCAGACTTTAAAAGGTGACTTTTTCACTTATTATGGTTGACCTAATAACAGGCCATATCTGTCTATGAATCTCATCTTATCTTGTGACTCTATAACTGGACTCTACTTCAGAACTTTATGAGCAAGTAAGTGGTTTAGATTTGCCTGTTTCCTTAGTGCTTGAGTATCTGATAATATTTATAAATCTGTTATTAGCAATAAATCTAAAGTGATTTGACATGTGACTTCCTTCCCACAGTGCTTCATGCGCTGGGGAGATAACCACCATTTTGAAGGTTCTGGATGATTAACATTTCAGTTTTAATTTCTGTTGTTCTTCGTAAAATCACCCATTATTGCAAATTCATGTCCTAATATGTAAATTTGTCCTTCACGAATTGGATATTAAAGCTGTGGAAAATTGGTCAAACATCATAGGCTAGCAAGCAGTCACTGTATTGAGTAGTAGCTTGTGTTTCTTAGTTTGCTTTTGAAACCACTGGTAAAAAGAAAATTCAGGAGGCATATTCTTTATTAGCATTTTGAGGGATTATTTTTTAACTTAAAGTAAATGTTAAATTTATTTTTTAGGTTTTTTCTTTTCTTTTCAAAATCTAAACCGGATCTGTCACTATTAAAATAGTATCAAGATTAAATATTCAAGTGTTTCATTGGTTTTAAAATAACAAATGTGCATTGGGGTTTTAAAATTTATTTATTTATTTTCTTAACCTTGTTATTCCTTAGTCTCTAAATTTTATAAGTTCGGTTTGGCAAAATATAATTAGGCAAAAAAATAATTGCATCTAATGTAATTTCTAGATGTCCTGAAGCATTTTGCTTCACCTCCTCCTGTAGCTCCAGGAGGACACAGGTCTCTGAAGGTAAGAATCAATTGCCTGAACATAAGCGTATAGTATCATTTTGATGCCCTAGGGTACCTTAGATGTCCCTGTGAGACTGGCAGATGTAACACAGAAAGCCCCAGAGACCTGCATCCTTTTGGGGCTGCAGTGGGAGGTGAGGCAAGATGCTTCAGGCATCTAGAAATTATAGTATATGTAACTCTTTTTGTCTGTGTGTATGTGATTATATTTTGCCAAACTCCATTTCTTAAATGTGTTCCTGCTTCTTACAGGAACATGAAACATAATAGACTGTCAAATCACTGCTTCTTGGATATTTTGACTATCTTGCACTGGATGCATTGTTTCTTTGCTCCCCACGTATAAAATGGTTAAAATGTGTCATTTTACATGAGAGAGGTATTACACAAAATATCATTGCTCTTTGTAAAGTGCTCAGCGCTCTAGGAAACCCATCATAACCCCATCCCCTCCCAAGGAATTTATTCCAGAATTTATATTTAAAGGAGTTTGAAATAGTTACTGGTAAATAGACTTGCTGACTGAGAGATCACAGTTCCTCCTGTGCACTGGAAGAGTAAAAGGCACAGTGTGGATTTATTTTGATGTGATCTCCTGCAAGTTCCAAGCAGTAAAGCTAAATGAGCCCTTAATAGCAGCTCTGGGAGGTAGTGTGGCTGTCATACTGGGATGCAGAGCTGGGCTGGAGTCCT
>BJBW01004514.1:815-27327 GCA_004320125.1 Scolopax mira | reverse complement strand
GAGTAGAGCCTGTATCTCCTTACTCAGTCTTTTTTATCCTGTCATACATCCTCTACTGGTATACTTAATTGGCCTAGCTAGATCTTTCCAAAAATGAGTGCCTACGTACAGGGCAGTACAGCTCCTCTTCCTGCCTCTGTTGTATGACCTTGTCAATGATTCAGTTCGCCCTTTTGAGATTTTTATTTATGTGTGCATATGCTTAGCCTTTTCTATGTTGAAAGTGTCTTCATCAAAATCTTCTGAATTGGGGAAAATATTAAATGTAAACAGTGCTTAAATAGGTCATTGAACTTTATATGGACCAGTAGTTCATCTTCCATCAGTGCCTGTTGACATTTTCCCCATGACGGTTTCTTTTCCAGTTTTTAATTATTACAGTAAGTTCCATTTTCTGCACTTCAACTGATTAACCTCTCGTAGTTACATTTGCTTTAGTGTATTTTGATATCATTTAATCTCATCTCATTTGTAGTTGATAAATCCACGTCATGCTTTATCCATTTCCTTCCCCCTCTCCCCCCCTCCCCTGCTATTTCTGCAGCTTTGCACTTTATTATACCGACCTTTGAATGAGTCTGCAGTTGTCAAACTCGCTCTACTATTTAACTGTCTTTTGTAAATAGATCAAGCAGGGTTTTTCATGCTCTAGCCTAATCAAATACCCATAATGTGACAGTTTAAAATTAAAATCTTACCATCTTGACATGTTATTTGTACCGATTCTGAGGAGGTGATGAGTCAGGTCCCCTGTAATTAAAATATTTAACGCTCTTTTAAGTTTTTCCTGAGATAAAATGGGACACAGTTGTTTTCGTTTCTCTCAGTAGTGCCTGTGTGCTTCTCGTTACTGATGACAACTGAGGTAAAGTGTTAATTTGTCTTCTAAGTCATGCCTACTCTGTCTTCTGCCTTTACCTTAATATTGCTTCTGAGCATTGTCCCAGTTTGTGTCTTGTCCTATTCCTTCTTAAAAAGGTTAGGGAACCCCTCTTTCCCCTGTTTCTTTTAATTCTCTTTATAGATCTTAATTCAGCTTGATGTTCAACAATTTGTATTTTATACTTTTGGGTCAACAAATGTATGGATTTTATAAGGTTTTATTTCTATTTCTTTTATGTAGTGGGATGAGGAATTTTAATGTGAATAATGTAAATTAAGAAAAAAGCAAGTACAATGTGTCCTGTAGCATTGAACAGGCATCACTGCAAACCTTTTGAAATGGATGGAGAAGTTTCTGTCGACTTCAGGGGCTTTCTGATCAACTCATGCCAGCAATGGCAAGTGGGGAGTGCATTTATGATTGTTTCATATTAAGGTTAAAATTTGCTTGAAGTTAGTATAATAAAAAGTAAACTAGAAATCTTTTATAGAGGAAATAAAGGAAGCTCAGTGTCTTATATAGTGAAAATAGAGGGCTTTTTATTATACTGTTATTTATTGCAAAGGGTAAGTTGAGAATTTCAGTCTCATTCATAGCTTTTTCAAAATAACACTTTCAGAAGAATTATTTGAGAGAAATGTGAAAAACCATGCACTCTGGGAGACTTTAAAAGGGGTAAAAGCTTATTCCAAGTAAGTCTCCATAGATTGTCAGAATGTTAACAGCAACAATATACAGGAGAGACATTTCTTTTTTTGCCTTTAAAAAGTGTCCTTGGCATTACGGGAAAAACCTATAGGGAATACGATGTGGTGATCAAGAGAAAGACTTTTAACTAGGAGTATAAAATGTTCTACTAACTGATAAGCTTTTTTAAGAAGTACATTGTAAATGTATTTATATTATAGGAAATAGCGATAGAAATTAAAGAATGAAAAAAATTTAATTATTTTGTATGAAAGAAATGTTGGATTCCAGGCAGATATAAAGTGAAACTTATCAGTTGTGCTGTTTTCTTAACTTATTCTTCACAAGCAGGTACCTATTTTAAATGTGATTTATTAACTGATCTTGAAGTCTTAAGAAAAGTTTAATTTTCTAATTTCTAAAATAAGGCTGAGACTTGTTTGCTTTTATAAATAGACCATTAACCACTCTTGGTTCTCTGCTATTAGGTAAAGTTTTCCACTCAATTACATTTTTAAAAAAATATCAGAATGAGAAAATAGGATCTTGAAGTCCTCACAGTAACAGAGGCTCTAAGGAAGACTGATAACCTTGAGCTTTAATTTTTTTTAAAAAAAGCTCCTTTCTCGAGTTGTTTTCTCATCCCAGGAGATTTTTAAACCCACCACACACAAACCAGTGACTTAAGGGGCAGATGAAAAATTTCTTTAGGAGATATTCTTCATACTTCAAGTAAGTAATTTATCTCAGACCCTAGTTCAGGTTTGAGGGTTTGATGGCACCCATACCATGCAGTAAGTTGTGTTTTAGCAGTTGCATTGCTGAAGTGGGAGAATGTAAATGAAAAACTATCAACAGGAAGTAGTTTGGGGTCTTTTGACCTTCAATTAAACCATGAAAATGACATTGGAATAAAATTTATCCATCTCTGTTTGGGGAAACATAGGCTCTGAATGGATGGATTCATTCTGATGGAGGGATGGGATCCAAAGCCCCGGTGCCTCTTGGAGCTTGGTCAGCCAGGTTGCAGCACAGACTGCTTTTCATCCAGCCAAACTTTTGAAAATGTGCTAGACATGATGCCTGAACAGTAGGCCCACTGAGGTCTCAGCAGGCTTTTCAATTAAGAACAAAATCTCAAATTAGAAAGCATTGAATTAAAGAGATGAATGCTGAACTTGGAGAATACAACCAAAAATGTTCATCTTGACATTCAGTTGGAACAGAAAGCATCTTAAGAACACAGACAGATTGAGGGCTATTTTTCAGGAAAAAATAATACTACTGGCACCTTTTTCCTTCAGCTATTTGAAAGTATCCTCTCTTGAGTGTAAGTCCAGAGATGAGCTCTCTACTGCCTTTCCCAGCCTTTTGCTGAAAGAGCTTTGCTCAGATCACCCTCTGCAGCTGGTTTTAAATAATGAATATGTTTGAGGATGCTAACAACTTCATTTCAGTAGATTTCAAAGAAAATTATCACAGTGAAGTTGCATCTGAAATGTGCTAGAAGTTGAGTAGGTTGATATAAATGGTGTTGGATAGTGCAACACCTTGTGCTCTTTGCTTGCACAATGGTGGGGCTCTGGCAGCTGAAGCTGGAAGCTGCCTGGCTTCTGCAGGGGGTCTTGCCAGAGAAGGGGTCATTGGTACTTTGAGTTGGTGGGAATAGTGCAGATGGCTCTCATCTTTCAGATTCTTGCTGGAGACTTCCAGAAGACTACTTGCAAGGCAGTAGAAAAAGTGCTTTCTATTTCATGGACTTGGGAACAAGGCTGTTAGTGTTTCATTTGAATATCTGAGCTGGGTTAGCTAATTCAGAGTGGGAAACAGTATAATTTTTCTTAGTATTTTGTATAATGTTTATAAGTATTCTTAGTTACACTACCATAGATCCAAAGGACTCCTTTCAGGTCCTGTGATTTTGGGCAGGAGGGTAGGTGAAACCCATTTCTTATGCTTAAATTAGCATGGAAGCCAGCTTAAGAGGGGGAATCATCGTCTGCAAGAGCAAACATTTATAAAGACAACCTCACTGCATTTAGCCAGGTAGCTTCTTTGTTGTTAAATTATATAGCTGTCTTTCACAATAATTGCATTGAACTGTATATGTCATCTTTTCTGAATGGAAATGAGAGCTGCCCAACTGTGTGTTAGTTGTACCTGTAAGGCAAATGTTGTGTTTTTCCAAGTAGAAGAGGCCTCTGGTGGGACCTCATCCCAGCTTGGTTCATTCCCAGCAGCTGTGAAATCCTGAACGGTCACTGCCTGCATTACACCAAGAACCACAAAACTGTGTTAAAAGCAGCTTTGCTG
Source organism: Scolopax mira (assembly GCA_004320125.1). Taxonomy (NCBI): domain Eukaryota; kingdom Metazoa; phylum Chordata; class Aves; order Charadriiformes; family Scolopacidae; genus Scolopax; species Scolopax mira. The sequence goes on along the minus strand of BJBW01004514.1, from coordinate 23,444 downwards.
AAATATTACCAGGATTTTACCCATACAATGAAAATTTGAGGACTGAGACAAATATATATGTACACACATATATATATTTAGATGAATTAGATTGGAGTAAGAGACAACTTGTGGGTATATGTAACTATATGAAAATGATGGTGTATTGTTTCTTGAAGCTAATGATTCTACTGTGGGGATGACTTGCAGAACATTCATTTGAGTATATATCAGGTTTTCACATGTATAGTTGTTGATGCTAAAGGAACAGAAAAACATGTTATATACTGTGTTTTCCAGCTTCCTTGCCTCTCTCTTTTCATGCTCAGCCAGTTGATGGCTTGAATTCTCTCTTCCTCGGTCCTCGAGTACAGTGATCTGAGGGGGAGGTTTTCAGACTGCTTACTGAGCTCAGGCAGAAGACATCACTCTGCTCACTGACATAACATCTTGAAAAGTCACAGCATTTCCCATCAAAGCTATTTTTCTTTCTGTAGTATCACTATGGGAGACTGTTACTGACTGGTGTTTGCATCTGTTTGCAGGAATCTCGGTGGCCTTACTTATTTGGAGCGATCATTGTGCCTTCATTGATACAAGCCATGATTTTGCCTTTTCTTCCTGAAAGTCCTCGTTACCTCCTACTTGAAAAGCATGACACGAGCAAGGCAGAAAAAGGTATGATGTCTTACTTTCTTGCAACAAAGAATTGTTTATTGTAGGGATGCAGGCTGGAAAGCAATTCTGATGTCACAGAATATTCCAATAGGAGAGAGAGTCTCTTGGCAGTTATTTTTCCCCTCACCTTTTTTGTTTGTCTCTGTGTCTGTAAATATAACTGCTGTTTTGATTTTTTTTTTTTTAAATAAATGAAATTCTCCATTAAACTAACCCATGTAGCATTACTCATGGGGATACAGAGCTAAATAAATCATCCTGCTGCTGGATGTGCGTCAGCCACTATATTCAGGGTTCATTTGGGAGCGAAAGGTGATTTCAGTCTTCGCGACTCTCTGTTGTCCACAGTCTTTGCAGCTTGGCTAACAACAATACTGGTTCTATCTGGTGATATTCTATACTATATTCTATTCTATACTGAGCTGGGTTTTGCTCAGTAGTCGCTTTGTTTGGACCCTGTGCTTCTGTAACTTAATAATCTTTGTATATCTAATGAAAAACTCATACACCTATTGAACTGAGTATTTTCGGTGCTTCCGTATAGCTTGCTTCAGGCACAGCCCAGAATGATTTGTTCTTATTTTAGGCTGTAGGTATAAAAGAATTTGCTCATGTGATCACAGCTGCTGTATACTCTGCTGCAGTAAAATTCCTGTGGTCAGTTTTAAGTTACAATATATCACCTCGTTATGGATGAGAGAATGATGAGAATTTTGCTTTTTTTTCTCATTGTAGGAACACATTAAAAATAGGATTTACAAAGAAGGAGTCTGATTATAGTACCAGAATGTTTGCAGAACATAACTGCGCTTAAAAATTATTCGTAAGAACTTCATTTGAATATAACCCTTCACATTTTCAGTCACTAACTAGTTGCTTGCAAAATTACTTGCAAAGTGTGAAATCAGACCCTGAAACTTAAATTTAATAATCATTTAGCATTAAATTAATGCAACTCACTCTACGCTGTTTCTTCTACTATGAAATGAAAAACTGTCCTTTTTTGTTCTGATGAGCACTGAGATAGAAGTGGCATGCTCTTGAAGAGACTCCCATATTGTCTCAGTTTAGTGTTGCATGAAGACTTTTGTAAACGTTGGGGTTTGAAACATTTAAAGATACAGTAGAGTGTTTAAAAAAAATAAGAAAAAATAAGAGTGAAAAAGCAGCAGAGAACAGCTTTTCCAGTGCTGGTGGAGAAGAGGGCTTGCCTGCCAGCCATGGTCAGAGCACCCAGAAGTAGTGAGCAGCTTGGGGCTGGGTCTTGGGTGGTGACTTCTGCAGCACCATGGCTGGGCTGGGAAGAAAAACGCCTTTGGCTGCCAAGTTTAAACTGGCTCGTGTCTACCTGATAAAATTGTAAATGTATTTCTGGAGCGATGGCTGGCAAAGAGCCTGCATCTGCAGCGCTGTTGCATAATGTCACGCTTGTTGTGGGGATCTGCTGGGAATGGAAACCTCAGCACTGACAGGGAAGCTGGGTCTCTCCCAGGTAGAGTTTAAAAATTGTAAAAAAGCTAGCAGTGAAATAGCACCACCTGCCTTGAATTTCACACCACTTACTGTTCCTGGTAGTGGGCCAACTGCAGTCTGGGATGTTTTTAGCATACATGTTCTGAAAATGGTTTGAAAGTTAATCTATAAGCACTGGAGGTGGACTTTGGAGTAAAGATGTCAGGAGAGCAAAATTGCCCACACCTTATTTGGTAGCTGAAAAGTAGCAAATGAGCTTTAGCAATTGGCTTGCTAATTAAGACAAGGTGGCTTTCAGGAGCCACCTTAATGACTATAAATTTAGATACTCTGAGAAAAAAACAGCAGAGGAGACAGATATAAAAAAAAACTTTTCAAAGTAACTGCTTATGAATAGAAGCTTTTGGATCTTTGGAATTAATTTTTGGACTAATTCTAAAAGAAAAAAGTCATACTGAGATATGTTGTAGTACAGAGTGAAACTCCTTTTGAGTGTAGTCTACAGAGCTTTCAAAACAGGTAGGGGCCAATGATTCTAACAGAGGTTAGCAAAGGACTGTAGGACAATGAAATGTACACATGCTTCCAGAATTGGCCACCCTGTTGCACAGGCAAGGTATCCTATAGGATATCAGGTGCAAGATAGGTAAGGATGATTCTTAGACATGATTTTGGAGTTCATAAAATCTACCTGTTAAGACAACATAGATCAGATCATTATATACTTCTCTGTTTTAAAATATCTACAAGCCTTATTATGAAGCTTGCTAGGAACACATACAATTTTCTTACCATTACACATCCTTTGTAATCCCCCCTCTCCTAATGTAGATTTGCAAGTGACAGTATCTTCAGATCTCTGTTGACCATGTAGATGGGTGGAGAAGGAGTTTGGTTGATTCATGGAATGACCAGGCAGAGGACACCTGTGATGTTAGACTAGCATGGGGGGTTTGGAACCCTCCTACCCACCCCAGGGTGCATGGAGAAACTCAGATTGGGCATGAGTCAAATTTTGGGTGTCTGGTGTAATGCAGTGAAATAACAAAAGCAGGTGGGGAGGGGAATTCACAAAATAAGAGGGTGAATAACCATGAGTCAACAGTCTGGATGTTAGCATTATCTCCAGAAATAGAGAAGGAAAAGCCTGAGTATTAGGGAGACCAGTGGAGTCTGTGGGTTACTAAAAAAGCCTACTGGTTGTAAGCCATATAATGACAATGCAGTATTCACCATTTTAATGATGACTACAGTAATGCTTTTGAATTATTTGCCTCTTAGGGTAAATCTGCATGTTAATATTAGAAATGTACAAGTCTTTCTTCTGACTAAATCCTTTTTCTTTCCCCTAACAGATCAAGGTTATTCATGCAAATATGTATTTCACTGTGGATTATATCTCGTTGGAGAAATATAAAGCTGTTTTTTGTAAAAGGTCTACTGTATTTTAGGCAGATGACTGCATTAGTCTTTGTAAAATACTCTAAAATGTATGTGTATGTCAAAGCTTCTAAAATGGAGATGACAACATTAATCTTCCTAATTGTTTTAGAGTAATAAAAATCCAGTGGGATAATGTAGGTCATTGGGTTTCCACTAAGTTCTTCTCCTGCTTTCATCCCCTCCCTTTCTCCTGTCCCCAGGAGATAAGCAGACTATAACTACCAAAATACAGGCAGTGTATTTTTTTAGCAGAGGTGTAAAAAAGCATGATCCTTTAAGTGGCAAACAAGAGACTGAAAGGGGGAGAAGGACCGATATGTGTTGTGTCCATGAGGAACAAAAAGAAGCATAAGGTTAGAGCAGGTGGGCATCATGTGCAGACATGAAACACATCACCACAAGAAAAGCTGCTCCGTGAGCGCAGGAGTAGTGAGGTCTCAGAAGAGTGATGTCTCCTGAGTTCCACTGATGGGGATCTACCTGGTTCCCTACTTTCCCCTCTATAGCAGCTCAAGTGGTGCACCCTGTGGGTGGCTGAGCCACTGCCTGGCTGATCAGCCCTATGGATGCCCTGGCTACATGCAGTCATGTCTGCGGCCAAAAGCAGTGCTAGCAGACGAGGTCTGGATGTCTTCCTGGAGGTCACCTGTGTCTGACTCCCTGAGACCAACAGGAGTCTCTCATATTCCTATCTCACTGTTGAATGTGGGAGAATTGTATTGTGGGGGGAGAACAGCTAACCGGACCAACTGCAAGATTTTTAAAGCTGCTTTGCTCAAGAAGCTGAAAACCTGGTAATGGGGAGGGACTAGAACCATTCCAGCTCTTCTCCCAGGTCCCATAACTAACACTCTCCTCCCTTGGTAAGAACAGCAGGGACAAAAATGCCTGGCATTTAAGTGGTGTGATCCTTCTTCATAACTCTCACCAGGCAGCAGAGGAGAAATGAGCATTTAAATGGTTGAGGAGAAGGACTTTGGAAGGAGAACATTATTCAGTTGCTAGAGAGCAGTGGGAGTGGGGAGAAGGCTAACAGGGATGGGAACAGGATGAAAAAGAAAAACCTGCTGCTAGAATTACATCAGTCAGTTTACCATCCAAGCTCTAGGACAGTAAGACAGGAATTTGACATGAATTGTCTATTCGTTGCCTATTAGTTGCATTCCAAGTGGATCCCTGATCCGTGACTGTGGCAGTGATGCAAAACAAATAAAAACAGTAGTAATAGTGTGACAAAACATTGAAGTGACTAACAACGTTGGTTATAAACACTTTCAGTTGGAGAGCTGGCATGTCTCTTTTGAAGAAACCTGCATTTTCATTGCAGCTACAGTAGCAGGTCCTGTAAATCAGTAATGGCATTCAGCTGGCATCCCAGCTTGCCAGAGAACAAGAATATTGTTACATCTAAAGAGTCAAATAACTTAGATAAAATGTTGCAGTAACATCTGTTGGTGGCATACAAAATCTGTTCATCTAGTATGTTCAGTCATACATTAAAACTCCTGTGGTTATGCAAGAAGCATTACACCAGGTATAACAAGAAGCGTAGATTTAAATTCTTAGAAAGATGGATTAGAGCTGATACCTTTTGATGAGATAAAATAATGAAGAAGCCATTCCTGATTTAAAAGTGTAGGTAGCTAATGTTTTACAAAGTCACTCCTGGGACCCACATGAATGGAGAGACACTAAAACCAAAGTTATGACAGGAACAAATTGCTGCAAATCCAGTGATTTAGATGAAGTTGTTATGACTGACAACGAGGACATATGTGATTTATTTTTGCTTATCTTTGGTTTTTGTGTGTCATTAAGCATTATAAGCCATGCTTATTGGAAAGGAAAAGACATTCGCAACTACTGCACTTGCTGGCTCATGTTAGAGTCTCCATCTCAGATGGTTGCTGGCTGTCAAAAGCTGCAGTGATTGTTATGTGTGTTTTGTTTTTAAGGTTTTCTTAAACATCCTGTCTTTCACAAAGGACACTTGGTTCACTGGGCCTTTGACACAACTCTATTTACCAATTCTTGTGTTATTTTAGAGTGGCATGTGGATACTTAGTTTTATCTGTTTACTAGTTGAAGTGATCCTGAACAGGCCTATTTTGTATTGATGATCTGTGTAACCAGACATTACATGTAAAGATGTAATCCCAGATTTGATAATAACTCACAGAAGATGCCCTGTGTGTTCTGTAGAAGGAGAAGGAGGTAACACATGGGAAAAGAGTAAAAATTTTTGCTTGCCGTTATACTTACTGAATTGGAATAGCAAATTTGGGATTTATTCTTAAACTTTTGCTAGTAGTATATAGTAGTAAATAAACATTTGCTATGCTATGTGCTAGTAGTTATTTAATGTTTTGCTAGTTTTAAGTAGCTATTTAAATCTCATCTAGCAAGGTACATCTAAATTATTCTTCTGGCTACTCAGTGCTTTAATAAAATTAGTGGTATATGAAGATAATTGTTTTTTCATTTGGCCAGATATTTTTGTGTTGACGTGAAGTTACTACAGGGAAATTACTACATATCCAGTTCAAAAGCATTGAAGTCAGGTGAACTTTTTGCAAGGGGTGAGGCAAACCATGGGGCACCCCAAAGATGTCTACCACCACTCAACAGCAGCCAGCGCTAATGGAAGATGCCTGGATGCATCCATACAATCCAGTATCCCGTCACCCACAGTGGCCAAAGAGGACGCTGTTTGAGCAGAGCTTAGATAAAGCTTTGTGTTAAGGACACTGGGTATAATATTCATCAGTGAAGTGAAAGTGAATGTGTGCATGGGAAATGGATGACAATAATACTCATGCAGCTTCTTAATTTTTTTAGTTTTTAAAGGCATAAACGCTGTGGCCCAAACTACTACCAGTGACAACTGCTCTCTTTTTCTGCCTTCTCTTGCCTGGGGCTGTCTCTGTTCTGTAAACCACACAATAGCATTTTGATCCTTTTAAATGTCTTCTTAAAGTTTACGTGCTAATTTGGTCTTTGCAGTAACAGCTGATTTCTTTGAATAGTCGTGGAAGTCCTACAGTGGAAAAATATGTAGTTGAGTTCTTGAGTCTTTTTTCATTTAATGGCCTGATTGGTTTTAAAGACAAGACTGACGTGATTTTGTTCAGACTTTTGAAACACCTTCACTTGCCTGAGATGAATAAAAGCTGGTGTTGTACATGGAAGGGTTTCCCATCTCCTTTCCCCTTGACTGGAACCATCCACTTCTTTTGCTGTTTATAAAGACAATGCACCAGCTTTTGAAAGCTGAGCATCTAGGACCTTCTTATCCAAGAGAATTAAAAAGAAATCTGGGAGAGGTCTAAAAGTTGCCAGAAATGTAACTCCTTGGACGGTTGTAAGCGTGATGTAGAAATAAGACTTTCCTATAGAGAGAAGCAACCAGTCACGGTGGAAAATGAGTCATTGCAGTGGGGAGAGGAACGACTGCTGTGCTTCTCAGTGCCAATAATGCAGGGATTTAAAATGTAAAATTAATAGAATTGAACATCACACACTGAAAGACCTTTGAGTTTTCCCATCTCCCTGCTAATGCAGAATTTATTTCCACATTAATTATGTATAAAATTGTGATTCTTACTGTACTGAAATGCTGTTAATGGAAGAAAACTAAAGATGTGTTGAATAGCAGGAAAATATGTTTTTCCAAGAAGACTGAGTGTTGTCTGCTCAAAACTATGCATATGTAACAAAGCATATATATGCTCGTTGGTAATTTTAAATGTCTGTCAAAGTTTCCTAGTGGCATTTGCATCTCTGTCCTAATACCATGGAGGAGGGAAAAAAGAAAACAGGTGTCTAAATTTTTCTTGCTTTGTACTTGGTAATTTTGATAACTGTTGTTTTTTACTTTCTGGTCTCTCTAGAAATATAGCAAGCTCCTTTGTGCAGTAAAGACAGATTGCTTTCTTTTTACTTGACTGCACCTATATTTTTGACTTGTGTGCCCTTCAGTAATGCCAAAGATTCTAAGGACAGGAAAAAGAAAGAAAATTGTGCACTGACCTAATTTACACTGATAAACCAGATGCTTAAAAATCTGAGAGATTTTTCTCTCTGTGGTGATATATGTCTGGTTGTTCTTATCTTTATCTAAATTTTTCTTTATCAGTGCTCTAATAATACCAAGGAAAGTGTAATTTAAACATGAGATATTGACTAACATACCGTAGGCACACACTGTTCTAATTTCACATTTCTTATCGTAGCCTTTAAATACATCACGCTCATTCTAACAGGCATTTAGCATGTCATTTAATAATAAGGGGTCAGTGGCACAAGGGCAAAAATCAGCAGCTTAAATTCTGGGCTCTGAGGTCTGAATTTGTTAGCTCATTCCTGATTGTTATTCCTGTGAGAAACAGCATGAGATTTATCTTTTCAGAGGGACTTAAAAATTCTGACCTCTCCTCTCTCAAGAGAGAAACTGGATATCAGAATAAATGAATGTTATGAATTAACTCAGCACCCAAAGGTGATCAGTGTTCATCCCTTGAAAAAATCATCCTTCTTGTTAAGCAGAGTCATGTAAACCCCATTAAATTGCAATAGAAGTGCTACTGCCTCTGGAAAACTTGGCCCAGAGCTCAAGTTAACTACCTGGGACACCAGACTGGGAGCCAGGCTAAGCACACAGCATTGTGCATCTGCCAAAGGGACAGAGAAGTCTCTGGGACTTCCCAGTCCCAGAGAAATCACTGGGAAGTCCACCACTTCATTTGTGTGACCTATGCCTCACAACATTGAAGTGACACTAATTGGACTTCTCACCTACTGGGCAAATTTAAATTTTATGACTTCAAAACCCAAGTAGAGTCCAGGTCTTTTAATCATGACTAGTCAGTGTCTCTGGCTTTCTTAACCCTCCAAGTCCTTCCTATGATCCAAAACAATGTACACTTACTGAAAAATGTGAAGACCCTTTATTTATAGGCAGTACAATGCAAAGCTGTGGATAAAAGTAAAATGTATTTGGCTCTTAGGAGAACTAAGGAAGAACTTAGGAAGAAACTCAGGCACCAATATAGGTTAGGGGTGGATCTTCTGGGAAGTACTACTGAGGAAAGGGATCTGGGAGTCCTGGTGGATGGCAGGTTCTCCATGAGCCAGCAATGTGCCCTTGTGGCCAAGAAGGCCAATGGAATCCTGGGCTGCACAGGGAGAAGTATGGGCAGCAGGTCAAGGGAGGTCATTCTCCCCCTCTGCTCTGCACTGGGGAGGCCACAACTGGAATACTACATCCAGTTATGGGGTCCCCAGTTCAAGAGGGACAGGGAACTACTGGAGAGAGAACAGCGTAGGGCAACTAAGACGATTAAGGGATTGGAGCTTATGAGGAAAAGCTCAAAGAACTAGGGCTCTTTAGCCTCCAGATGAAAAGACTGAGGGGAGGCCTTATCTTTGTTTACAAGTTCCTAAAGGGTGGGTTGAAGGATGTTGGAGCCGGACTCTTTTCAGTGGTTTCCAACGATAGGACGAGGGGTAACGGGCGTAAGCTGGAACATAGGAAGTTCCATTCAAATATGAGAAAAAACTTCTTTACAGTGAGGGTGACAGAGCCCTGGAACAGGCTGCCTAGGGAGGTCATGCAGTCCCCTTCTTTGGAGATCTTCAAGACTCGCCTGGATGTGCTCTGGGCAATCCTGCTTCAGCAGGGGAGTTGGACTAGATGATCTCTAGAGGTCCCTTCCAACTCTTTCAAATCTGTGAATCCGTAAATCAACTTATTCACCTAATAAAAATAACAATTTTAAGTGACCTGCTGTGTAAAGGATTGTTTTTAGAGTGAGCATCCTACTGGGTCGTAAAGCCTTGTTGCAGGGGTATGTGTAATATAATTGTTTCTCTGCAGTCATTCCAAGATGATGAGAATTTTAAACATCTCTTAAAAAGCCAACCCCTGGTGTGTGTTTGTAAGATTGATGAAATTACAATCAGCATATGTAGTATCTGTAAAACAAGCATGGTGGAGATATATCATCTCTGTTAGGAGGTATCTGTTTAGGAGTTGTGAGATGGAAAGCTTTTATTATTCACAGTGGAAGGATATCTCATTAAGTCATCAATATGTGATAATACAATACTAAATGGTGTACTTTTCTGGGGAGATGGAGTTTGTTTGCTTACATTTGCCAGGTAAATATGCTCCCATGACTCCAGCACTGACAAATAGAAACTTCTCTAGGTAATTCTTTCTCATATTAATTATCTTGATGAAGTGAACTCTTGCTGGTATGCTACTAAAACCAAGAGGTAATCTGAAGAGTAATAGCTGTTCTTTTCAAATGTCTGCCTTTCCTTGGTTTACCAGGCTTAAGTACATTTTTACATGTTATTACTTATCTATCCAATTTATCTACAGCAACAAAGTCTGATATATTGTTAGGCTGCAAAATTAGCCAAGTCAAATAATGTTCAAAACTGCTTTGCTATTAAACCCTTTTTTGCAGGGTTTTGGCTCTGCACTGGACCTTCGGCTATATTATATATGAAATAATATGAGATCTGGTAGGGTGCCAAGCAGTTTACATTGTTGTTGCAGTTTCTGAGACCAGTTGCAGGGATGAGACATATCGTACCCAGCGCAGAATGATATTGTTGGCAGAAGAATAAATAAGTGGTAGCCCATGTATATCTCCTGTTTGTGTCACACATTTCCATTTCTATTAAAAAAGTCTGTTATAAATGCACATAGTGCCAAATATCTGGCCTAAAGTCCACATCCTCTCTTTGTAGCATTTCAGACCTTCCTTGGGAAAGATGACGTCTCTCATGAAGTAGAAGAAGTTTTGGCAGAGTCTCGAGTCCAAAGAAACACCAAGTTAGTGTCGATTCTTCAGCTCCTGAGAACTCGTGCTGTGCGATGGCAGGTTGTTACCGTGGTTGTCACCATGGGCTGCTACCAGCTCTGTGGGCTAAATGCTGTAAGTGTCCTTCTTTGCACCTTGACATCTCCTGGTGTGCTCCTTCATTTCTGTTTAATTCAAGGATTGTCCTACGCCATTGACCAACCTCGTTCTTATTCATAATTGTTTTGTTACACCAACATGTGGGCAGTTCCATGGAGAGATGCATCATTTGTGGTGGGGAGGGGGGGTGGGAGCTATGTTGTGTTAACTTTGAAGGAATACACAAAAAGGTAGCACAGATCAGCAAAGAAAGAGTGTGCAGATTCTCATACTCAGATTCTCTGTTTCTGTCAAGACCACTTAAGGTCTGGTCTGATAAGACCTGTGTTTGTTTGTTGGGCAAATTTGGTCTTTTCAGCAGCCGTTTCTGCTTGCATTAATTCAGTTCTGTACTTGCAGAAGTCAGCAAAAGTTCCTGTAAGTGATTTTGTAAGATTGCACTGGATGTTTGATTTTTGTTGTTTCATACAATTTGAAAACTAAGCTGCACTTCAATATGCCTTTCTTGGAAAGTGGAGAAAAAGAGGAAAAATAATACCAAACAGTCAATAGTGAGAAGTCCTGTTGACCATTAATGTGGATCTGAGGCTGATAGATATCAAATCTGTTTTTCCATCTGTCTGAGCCCATTGTGTCAGCTAGAAGAGGGTCACAGGACAATTTAGCTTGGATGGGATCTTTAGAGGTCCCAGAGCAGGACTGACTCCAGGGTTGACTCAGACTACTGAGGGCTTTGTGCAGCTGAGTTTTAAATATCATGGAATTGTCAGAGTCGTAAGGGACCTCTAAAGATCACCTAGTCCAACTAAGTGCCCAGAGCACATCACTCAGAACTGCATCACAGAATCACAGAATCGCCTAGGTTGGAAGGGGCCTTTTAAGATCATCTAGTCCAACCAATAAAAAAAACCACAACAAACACCCACACACACACACACCACCACCATATCCACACCACACAAAACACCACCCAACGCTAATCCATATCCCCGAGCACCATGTCAACTCTTCTCTTGAATACCTCCAGGGATGGTGTCTCAACCACNNACCCTTTCAGTAAAGAAATATTTCCTAATATCTAACCCGCATCCAGGCGGGTCTTGAAAATCTCCAGAGAAGGGGCCTCCATGACCTCCCTGGGCAGCCTCTTCCTTTTGTCAATAGTTCAAAGGTGTTAATTGCTTATCTATATGAAGGGCAATTAATGAACAGAGCTCAGCAATTGTGGCTTCACACTGTGGGTTTGTGCATGACACTATACTTGACACAGCTTTTTTTTCCCCAGGGCTAATCAGTGATAATAAGTGTAAATGCTTCTGATACCTAAGACAACTAGTTCAGACTTATCTTGATTATCTCTATAGCTTTAAAACCCCTAATACAAAGTAATTTGTCCAAGACCATTTGAAAGATAAGTGTAATTAGAACTCTGGTATCTAAAAGTTTTTAACGATATATTGGGAGGGAGCTAGAAGATTTTTCTTCATACTGTGAACTATAAAAACATTTGTATAGGTGGTATTTTCTTGTAATTGTAGGATTTTGGTGCTAATGACAGGCTATTTTGTTCCTCATTGTGGATACTTTTTTAGGAAAAGAAATGGAATTATCTTGTCATCCAGTCTTTCTAAGATTTATCAATGCGTAAGTGAAATAAAATGACACATAGTAAGAAACAGACTGTTAAAATAATGAAGCACATTGTCTAAATCAAAAAACAGCCCCACCACAGCTAAATTTTCAGGAGAAAGAAGTGAGGTTTTTGGCTTTGAGGATATTTAATAGATTTGACATTTATGATATTTAACAAGAAATTGTCCAGTATTCCATGGCAGAACAAAGCCAGCCTCCCATAGTTTGAGTGGTGGTGTGGGGCAATAGTGAGACGTGTCCAGTCCAAAATGAATACCTGAGTTATCTTAAAGTGTCATTAGGTGGCCACTTTGTGAAAATAAGCCTCAGAAAACCTATCTTTGTCAGGAAACCTGTGTATCAATTGGCTATTTTAAGCCTTGCCTTTTTTTTTTTTATTATTACTTTGTTTCTCCTCCCACATAATGCCACTAAACATGAAAAAAAAATATTCACACAAGATTTGCATTCTGAAATTGATTTTTTTCAAATAATTCATCCAGGAAAAATACACAAATGACAAGACATCAAAAGAATTAGTTGGGCCACTTGATTTAGAGACCAGGTTTCAATGCCTAGTCTGTCCTGCATGGCTTTCCGGGCTGATCTTGATCAAGTTGCCTGAAGCTCAGAGGTTAGGGAGCAGGTACAGGTGTGACAGCTACTGCTCAACCTGGGTCTTGGCTTGCCTGGCTGCATCTGAGCTAACCTGCTGGGTGTGAGCCAGCATCAGCAAGGATTAACTGGCTGCAAACACTTGCTTCCAACAACTAGTTCCCACCATTTGCTTTTTCTCTAGTGTCCATAGTACTCAGTCTGGTCTTTTCCACAACTGCCATCTGGGCAGGGCATATGGGAAAGTTGGACTTCTTTCAGGCAAGAGTCTTGGGTCACTCTCAGGGAAAATTACCAACTGTCAGACTTCTGTAATCATCCTGCCGGTATCTGAGAACATTTGCTCCTTTTAAGGCTTGTACTTTACAGTAAAGTAATAAAAATTAATATTTTTTTCTTTAAAAACAGTACATTTGTTAGTTTTCACATGGAACAGAAATCATGGTGAAGTTCTGATCATATTAATATATCCAATTATAACGAAATACAGTCAGTATGACCTAAGTTGACATAAATAAATGAATCCATATTAGTTTCTCTTCATCTGATAAAATTTATCCATGATACACATCAGCCATTGTAAATATATTTATCTTCCACTGTTATATCTCAGTTATAAAGATGCAAAACTACAGTGAAGTTCTTATTAGTGAACTTCATCCCTTTTCATATCAAGCAATATATATTGCACTGCATAATGCTCTGATTGGGTTGTTCCCAAGAGGAATCTCTAGGCTTCAGTGAGGTCTGTCCTTAAGGCAGGGACTGTATTTCAGATGGCAAGAAATCACAAAGGGAGGGGGGCCATGCAGCAACACATGTTTTCAGTATGCAAAAGACCTACCAGAGGGTGTCCTTCACATTTGCTGTAGAGAAGACCTGTCAGCACGTAGTGTAGGAAGAGATGAGTGTGCAGCCTGCATCCAGCCTGCAACACAGTGTGTGTCTGTGGTGTTGCCCATCTTTTTTTTCATCTTTTTTTTTGTTTGTTTGTTTTTGTGGTTTGTTTTTGTTTTTGTTTTTTTTTGCTTTCTCTTGCTATTGAAGAGTTGAATTCCTTAGGAAGTAATATATGTAGGGAGCTACAGGAGAAATAAAAGGACTGGAAAACTGGGTCAATGCTAGAGGGGTCCCTGGTGTGAAAAAGTTTGGGAACATCACGGGTAACATATAACACATGCCACTTTAAGCTGATAGGAGTAAAAGCTTATGATAAGCAGTGACAACAAGTTTGGTGCAGCAAACTGTAATCTATAGGCAAGAATGCTAAAATGTTGCTTCAAAAGTTACAGAATTCAGACTGCAGAGATACAGCTGTTCCTCATGGCAGCTATTTAACTGATCAAAATGGTGAAGTTCTACTTCAGTCTGTAAAGCAACAGAAACGCACCATGATTGTAGGAACTGGGATGTCCCTGTGTTGATTTGGACTAAACACAGTTACGTCTGAGTTTTTGGACCTACTGCTTCATTTTTCCACAGCTCTTTTGTTCCAAAACTTTTAGCCCAAATAATTAGCTAACAAAAACCATGTTAGAAAAATAACTTGTCATTAGCTTAGTAAGTTTGTGTTAGTAATATTCTAGAACAATGTATTGCCCTGCTTAATGATACACAGGCTGGAAAACATTCACTTTTATTGTTTTAATGTGTATATCTTGTTAATTTTTACCCTCATTTATTTTTTGCTACTACGGAGGGCTAGTAACTCAGTGAAGCTCATCCTACCTTTGCTCTGCCAGGTTTTCAGTCTAGCTGTGTTACTACCACTCTTGTCATCAATGATCAGTCATGCTCTTCTGTAAAGCTACTTGTGGATTGTCTTATGTTCTAGTTGTTACATTTTGGAAAATTGCATTTGGGAGTTGTCAGCTTAAGTAACTCTTCGGCCTCTTTCTTCTTGTTCTCTTTCAAGGTCTGACATACCTGCATAATTGCCATAATTTGTAGCTCTGGTAAAAAACTGGTATCAAGAATGAAGTGCTTAAATTATTTGGTTTCTAAATTCCATTGCATGGATTTTTCAATCTTGTAGCATGGGGAAAAAAAATACTTTTATCATGATTTTGTACTACTTTTTTTTCCTTATAATCACTGGGTAGGGGTGTGGGAGGTGGATAGCTTGTCAGGTGACTGTTTAATCCTTGGCATCTTATTTAACTTTTTTTTTTTTTAAAGGTAAGATGAGTTGGTTTTTCTTCTTTGTTCTGGAACAAACAGCTTTGCTGTAAAGCTATTTGGGAATTTAGAATTTTATTTTTTTTTCCCCCCAAAGCTCCTGAGTAAGTAGCTTGATGAACATGTGTAGCATGTGCATAATATGCTGTCAGGCAGCACGGGTTTCCTCAGGTGATCATAACACTTCCATTAATCAGAAAAGCCTTTTCTTTAGCAGTGCTCACCCTGCTAGGGCTTGTCACATGGACAGCATATGGAAAAAAAACTTCACTACTAGTTTTATGTTTAGTGCCATTATTATCTCTGGCTTTCAGTTTTGTTGCCACAGGTAATCAGCTGTGGTTCAGAACATTATTTTCTACTCATAATCACTTGTTTCAATTAGTTTTCATTTTCTCTACTAAATCAATTATCTTTCCCCTCTCCAAGGCAGCATCTCCTTGTTATATGCTTTCAGCAGCCAAAATCTTTTGTTGATCCTTTTTGTCACCTTGAGCCCCACATAAGTATAACCTGGTCTTCAGTCTTTATTTGTGATAACAACGTGGCTCCGATACTTAGCAGAGTTGTTATTTTAAAGTATATGTATTCTCTGTCTGGATATTGTCATCACTGGGTATGGTTTTACTGACCAAATACAACAGCCTTCCTCTAGTCTGGAAGCTCCCTGTGTTTCTGTCCATTAACAACAGCTCCTTCTATCCTATGATTCATTTCAACCTAAAAGCAGCTCTTTACTTTTCATCAAACAACTCTCACTCTAAAAATATCTTTTCTTTCTGTTGATAATAGAGAGATTAGTGTGATGGCTTGACTGCAGATGTCCACGCTGCACTGAGGTTAAAGTGAGATAAATCTCACACATTCTGTCTGAAAAGGAGCAGTTTTTGCAGTGCCTCTCAGCATCTCTCCCCTGTTCTCTGCTGTAAGGTGCCATTGCAGTATTCCATAAAACTGCCCAAACCTGCTTTTTAAGCAGTGGGGCTCAGCCACATGAAATCTATTTGTATCCTTTTGTTCACGCTTAAAGTGAGTTTCTTTTATTTACTCCTAAAGTGAATTAAGCTAAATTGAGTTAAAGCTGCTTGCAATTCTGCCAAGGTCTGCAAGCAGAAGTACAGCTGCAGTGTTGTGACTAATCCACCTAAAATTTACACCTTTCCTTCATTTGTTGTCCCAGCCCTCGATCATTCAGGAGTGCTCAGTGTTTTAACAAGTCTGGTTTCTGGCAGATCAGATGGTTGAACTGAATACCAGTATCTTGTAGTCCAAGCAGTAATGATTAATAACTCATTTTCTTCTCTCTGTCACAGATCTGGTACTACACAAATAACATCTTTAGTGAAGCTGGGATCAATCATGAAACAATCCCCTATGTTACCCTAAGTACTGGTGCTGTTGAGACTCTGGCTGCTGTTTTTTCTGTAAGTATGATTATAAAAATCCAATAATCTGGTTGATATTTAAAGTTCTGATTTTATTCCCTTACACATGTTAAAATATAAACAAATATTAAGGAATAAGTGTAATGGCTGATAAACCAGCTGAAAATATTATTTCTAGGTTTAATCCTAAACACAGTTTTGTATACCTCTGCCATGCACTGAACATAGAAGAAGTTTAATAGAAAAAAATATCCATGTACATTTTTTCTTTACTATTTCAAATTGGAAAAGTTGACTAGGAAAAAAAACCACATTAAACAAACAAACTAAACTTTGCTAAGGGAAATACATTTCTGTTTGCACTGAAATAAATAAGGAACAATGGGAGAGATCTTTGGAATGGAAAGTTTCAAACAAGTAAATATTCTTTTCTTTCTTTGTTAGAATTTTTCCTTTTTTTCTTATAGTCTATACCAATTGTATTTGCACAATACGGGACACACCAGACAAGCATTTTTAAATGTCAGAAAAATGGTTTTGGCAAAAAAAAATAAATCCTTTTCCAGTGGGAGAGCATCTGCTTGTGACCTATAAAATGTTAAACTAAATCCAACTATCAAGTAAATTTTCTTATACTCTAGGACATAAGGACTCTCAAAGGTCACAAAGACCTTCTTCTGATCTTTGTAAATTTCCACAAATCTATTTTTGGGTAAACCATCTTATTTTTATTTAGGGGCATTCTTTTTAATAGGTGGAAATAGTGAAGTGTGGAAATCTCTACCTCTTACAATTTTGTGATACTGCAGAAATGCTTCTTTGTTTAAGATATATGTAAAAATAATAATGATAATTCTACCAGTGATTTAAGTCAATACACTTCTTTTTTTGTGGAAACTGATGAAAATTACATAGAGATGATTCCATGATATTAAAGCCATTCTATAAATAGGGTCTGTCATCTTTTCAGTTCTTTCTGTGCTATCAGTTTGTGGGGCTTATTCAGAGCATGTTTTTCATATGTAATGAGGTGGATGAGTCTGCTTTGGTTCCTGGTACGTGTGGTAACTTCTGTTTATGCCCAAGAGGAGGGTTTTTAATACTTTTTCTGTTTAAGCTATTTGCAGTGCTTCTGGAAATGCTGATGTATTGATATCTTCACTGCCTTCAAATTTGCTCTTTCAGTTCAAGTGAAATGCTGCTTTGCAGCCTTAATTTTATTTCAGTAATCTTCATAAATGTTTCATTGCTGCTGTTTAAAGGAACAATAGCATGAATTTTGTTTTTCAGTTGAAGGCTTTGCAGCCATGGTTGAAAAAGGGGGATGGAGGATTTCCTCCCACTCCCAACCTCTCAGCTTCATGCCTCTTTAAAAAAAATATCTATTTGACAGCATTAAGTCAGGTGCATAAGTCTTATGTGCTACTCAGAGGGAAGAAGCAGGACAAAGCAAGGGGAGATCTGTGAGATCTTAATTTTCCTGGTATTTTTTCCTATATTGTGCTTTCTAGCAGAAACCAGATTTTATTAACTTGCAGGATTTCAGTAGATGCTCCTCTATGAGTAATAGAAGTAGAGTTTTTGTTCTTGTAAATGAAATAACTATTGGAGAGGTCCACAACGAAATCATGTACCATCTCTGATGATTATGCATATGTTAGGTAGTCATGAGACTGAGTAAGAATATTTAGGTAGTGATGAGCTCCGTTGATGAGGCCCATATGAAAAGATTTAAATAGATATATTTCATAGAGAAGCAAAATAATGTTTAGGAGATAAAATACCATTCTGACTGTGGAAAAATTTGAAAGTGTCTTTTTAATATGTTGTCTTACTCTTACTGGACAGAAAGAACCATTTGCCAATGCCATTCTTTGACATGGCAACAGGCTGAATGGAAAGGGAGACAGAATTAAATGTGTGAAAAGACTCCTCCCCCTGATGAAACCACTATAGAATAAAAGAGAATGTTATTCAAATTAGGCATCCCACATCCAGTTTTGCCATCTGTGGGAGCATATTTGGTCTTTATATAACGTTCACAGAAAGAGACTAACTATGACTATATTGAGAAGATTATGCCTTAAGCATTTCCTTTAAGGTGATGCATCAAGGTGTTACTAAAGTGCCTTCCAAAGCCTGTGACAGCAACAAGCTGCGGAAAGCCTGGAATGAATTAAAGTATAATTCAGTAGTAGACCATAAAAGAATATAGGAAATCCTTTGCAGTGTCACACAGAAGTCTAGGAAGCCAGCTTTCTTAGGTGAGATGATGTTATTCTGCTTTGGGATGCAGAACAGGGCTCTTAGACATGTTCTGTGTTTCTTTTAACATTAGTAGATCTTAACATGCAAGAAGAGATTCCCTGCTTAGGACATGGCACATCTTAAAACAAGGCCACTCCAGATACTTCAGAAGGGGTTCATCCCTAACACATTTCCTCTATGGTGTCCAAAGGTAAAGCAAGATATCCCCATTGAAACTTTGTGACTCCACAGGAAGAAATGCATTCCAGTGAGAGCCAGTCATAGCAAGTGGAATAAATGGGGTGACAGATATATTAATATTGAGGGCTTTGAGGAAGTTTTGTTATAATTTTATTGTAGTAAGACTTTTAATACAGTCCCATGTGATGTTTGCACTATATTAGAATCAACCCTTACCTATCCATAGTTCCTAATAGCCTGTAAGTAGAGGAGAGTTCAAGAATAGGACAAACATGGCATTTTCCTCTTTTGCTCCCTTCACCTTCTCAAGCTGACCCTTAAGGAGTACTAGAATTAGAAGGTAATACCTTGGCCGTTAATAGCCTGGATAGATTTTTTGTCTAGTTACTTTGCAACTCTTGTATGTTTTTAGAACACACAGCATCCTAAAGATGAATTTCTTTAAAGGAAAGAATTTCACAGGTTTTCATACCTGTTGTATGAAAAAGTCCATCAAATTGATGGATACAGTAGGTATGAGCTGGATGAAATGACAGCAGTGCGGATGCTCAGCTAACTACAAAACTATCTTCACTGTCTTACCAAGAAATGTCAAGTGGGATACTGTACCACTTTGTCCTATGTCAATTAATCATAAAAATATCCGTTAATAATATGTGAGAGGTAACAAATAGTCTTTATAATTAACTATGTCATTCAAAATCTCTAAAGGGAGAAACTTCAAGTAATTGCAACAATTATGAAAGATCATAAGAAATTGGACGTGTGGCCTGAAATTTTTAAGATAAAATTCAGAAAGGAAATGCACCCAGTACTGCACTTCAGGAAGGAAAAAATCATATACACAAATACAAAATGTCAAGTGGAACTGTGTCAAAAGACTTCCTGAAGTCAAAATCTATCATGTTTTTCATTTTCTTTCTATCAACTCAGCTTTCTCCCCTACAGTGAAAGAAGTCACACCGATCTGCACTGAGCAAATCTGTTTTGGCTGTTCTTATCACCTTCATCTCCTCTAGCTGCTGCCAGGCTCTTTGATTGGTTAATAATTCATCCTAGTGTTTTGGGTAGGATGAAAACCAGACCCTCTCTTCCTTCTCCTTACGTAACAGAAGATAGGTGCTCCAACTGCCCAGATCCAACACTCCCAGATATTGCCATCAGCTCACAACATTTCTGGGGTTTTCATTAATTATCATTATCAAAGCCTCATTTTAACTAATAACTTGTGAGGTGAAAAAACAGTCTTTAATCAATATGCTGCTGCATATTGATTTGAGGGATAAAGTTACCTGGCACTGAAGACCATTAATTTTATCCAAGAGAAATATTTATACAGCTCATCTTCTCTAATTTTAAGAAGCCGTAAATAGTTGCCTACATGAGCAAACAGTTGGCTCCCAAATTTTCCTACCACACTGATTTGTTTTGCCGATAGAAAATTTCAATTGCATGAATTTTTAGATCATTTACATATGCTTTGCTCAGTCCTACAAAAGCACTGCTAAGTATGTCTAATAAGTGAATTCTAAAAAAACCTCAGTGATTCATTTGGAATATAAGATACTGAATTCTTTCAGATGCAGAGTCACTAATTACTCCCTAGTCACAAATTCATCCTCATTCCAGATCTCAAATGTAAATGTGTACAATCTTTGAGGAGCAAATTTGTGAGTGGAAAAATACTCAGATTTATGTCATTGTAGTGGGAAAAATGTAATCACACAGAATCAGCAAAGAAATAGTGACCAGCAGCTTCCCAGGACATGGTATTTGTCAATGGCCAGAGTGCATATGGGCACATTTTCACTGCAGGGTGAATCTCAGAGCATGACTGCGTTGGCAAAGACATTATTTCTTCTTAATCATTTCATAACACTTGAGCTTTTGGATAGACAAAGATTACATGTGTTGAAGTAATGATGTAGGGTCTTCTGAGAGAAAAAGTCTCCTTTTGAAGGTCTACCTTATAACGCCATGTCTACAACTCAAGGCATAGTGGGTTAGCAACTGTATTTGTCTAGTACAAACCCTTCAGCAGGATATATTCAGAAACTGAAAGTTTTAACTTTTTTCCCAGATTTATTAAAGATGATCTGCAACAGAACATTCGAATACCATCAATAGAAAATGAAGCACTAGCCATGGTGATCTGTCATAGATTGAGGTCAAGATCTCATCTAGCCTTTCTAAAATGAACCCGACACAAGATAAAACTTAGTGCGTTTAACAAATAAATCATCAACAGCAGGAGCTTTGTTTCAAAAATATCTACTGAAGGGACACAATAGGAATAAAGTAATGGGGGGGGTTTGTGCTGCTGAGGCAAAAGTGGCCAGCTAGAGCGAATCCTTGCATGGGCTGCATCTTTGTCATGCTGGTTCAGCCAGCATTGAGTATGAAAACTCTTTAGTGAATGGAAAATTCACTGCCAAGGGAAGCTGATTAAGGCTGCTTTTCTGTAAAATAGTTCAGACTGAGCTTAGAAATCTAGCAATCAATTCCACCCTTTGATGAAAGTAGTCCCTTTCCTGGCACCTACAGAAGATGTGTAGGATCGTATCCTGTCGTGGCATTAACACAAATACAGGCAAACTGATGTGAGAGCTGGGATAAGCACAGATTCATTTATGGTTTGTTCTTATTCCGTCAAACTTGGTGCAAGGCCTCTAAGTTTCATGATAGGTACTTAAATAAAATAATCCATTTCTTTGTTTTACAACTGTATAATTCATACAGTAGACTAGTGGATATACATAAAAACATGAATCAAAAAAACAGTTTATAACCCTCAGTCTTCTGTTCCTCTCCTTTTCCTGGATGCAAGATATTACATATTGTATCATAAATAGACCTAACAGTGATATAAATGTGATTATCCATTTTAATCCTGCTATTTAAAATGGAAATAACACAGTGTTAATGTGTCATATTAAGTCTGAATCTAGACATACAGTCTTAATCAGACCTATACCTAAAATACATGAGAAAATGTGTGGCTGCTCTTGATATTAGTGTATAGATCAAACTTCTTTACAGAGCTGAGACGTCAAGAAAATCTAATAGGGTTTTGTCAGTATAATTTAGGGCCAGGAAATAAGTAGGGAATAGGGTTCCATGACCTCCTGTTTGGGCTGTAGAACTTGCTTACACATTCATTTTACCCAGAGAAGCTTGTCTGGTCTTTTTTAATGCACTCTGTTTTCATTATGTCAGCCCCAGTATCTGCAGTTGACTCAAGGGAAAAGATTGACATTTGCTTTTTTAACTTTATTCACAAGTGTTTCCTGCCAGACAAAAGTAAGTTGTTTGAGCTGTTAACTTAGTTTGCATATCGGTTGCCTTTTTATCACCAAACGTTTGTGTTGAAAGAATTTTGGTCGCAATATTTTTTTACACATTTTCAGTAATTTCAGCTGTGTTAATTACCATGACTTGGGTATAAGCTTCTACAAATTCATGTTTATGATCACACATAAACAAGTATCAGCCTACACAATTTGGCACATAACTCCGTGTGCTGTCACAGAGAACAGTTGTAAGATTCTTTTTTTCTTCTGACTGAACTTGAGCATATACTAAATTTCTTGTTATTTCATTTGCTCTGCCATATAGTATATTTTGACTTGTTATATGTCTTCAATAGGTAACACTTACCAGCACATAGCAATGGAGCATTCAGAGCTATAAATACTTGAAAACTGGTGAATCATCTTCCACTTCTTATGAGTCATAAACATCTTAGAGGGTTTTGCAAGTTAACAAGTTTTGGATTTGTATAATCATAACTAAAAATGAAGTTGTTGTCTGTTTCTAACTTCAAAAGCAGCATTCTTTTCACCAGGGAAACTTGCTGTTATAGAAGA
>BJBW01004513.1:9541-29123 GCA_004320125.1 Scolopax mira | reverse complement strand
ATAGATGGTTCTAATTGATGTGTCTTCTAATAGTCTTTTTTGTTCACTGTCCACAGGACCCTTTACACGTCCACACCCTGCAATATGGAGAATGGTTTTTGGTAAGTTTAAGTTGTATTCCTGACTGTTTCAGTGCTTTTGCAGGACCAGCAATTCAGATTAATGGAATTGTCATAATTGTGCATCAGACTTGTGTGAATGTCGCTTCCCTCCCACTTCTGAGCAGTTCCTTATCTGTTCTTAATTATAAGATTATAATCTTATAATTGTCATTGTAGTTAACTCTGCATCAGGATGGTGTAAATTAAATTGCCAGAAGGGGATCACTTCATTCTGACACTCTGTCTTAATCCTATTTTGTGATTGTGATTCCTGATCTCTTCTCTCACACCCTTTGTACTGCTATCTCTTGCAAGCTAAAAAGGTTTGGGTTTTTTACAGTTAGTGTTTCTATCTGACTTCTAACTAAGTCAGGGTTAGTAGGGTGCTGCTTTTCATTGTTGGCAAAATATGCTATTATTTTATGTTTATTAAATTGCATCGTTGTTTAGCATAACGTACAGCTATTAATATTCTTAACATGTATATATTCATATTCTTAACTTATAATTCCAGAGAATTAGGCACACTTGATTATAAAGCTGATCTCTTTCTTTTTAAGGAGACTGAATGTTTCTCTCTCCTGTCACCTTATATAGCTAAAAATAAGTAGCCTCCCAAAGTAGCTGATTACTCATCTGTTGACATTGAGAGGCTACTGCTGATTAGGTAGGACTTGTTAAAGAATCCTGCTCCTTGTGAAGTTTGGGGGAACACAGGTCCTACTCCTCACTTATGTAAATTAAAAGGTCACGCTCAATGTCGATACTGTCAGAGCTTGACCCCTGTATTTTGGGGAAAAGGCTGCACACAAAGCCAAGAGCAAAGTTTTTCCCCTTGTAATTTTGCTTCTTCTGGCATTGGTTTATTTAGCCAGCTTTAGGTCTTGGACCTGTTCAGTAGATGAAAGGCAGGGTCCTCAACATTTCAGGATGCACTCTTGTCCACAGGCTGTACTTCTTGTAGTAGTTTGGCAGCTGTTTACCTGATGTGTTTTTAGGATGTGCTGCAGTGCATATATAATATCTGTTTGTGTGTGTGCTTTAATGGAAGCTGTTCTCTAGCATACGCTGGGGATTAATAACACCCGAGTTCTGGTTATAGTTTAACTGTATTTTTAGAATTGCTATAGTTTATTTTGGATGTCAGATACTAAGTTAATTCACATTAATCTTTCTGCCTTCCATGACACTGCTGCAGGTTGCAATTAAGTTTGAGTGCTAGACTATGGAAATGGTGTTAGTATTTTTATGCCTCTTCCAAATGTGGTCTTAGATATCTGTGAATAATTTTAAGATATTCTCCCAACAGCAGTTTCAGCTACCCAGAGATCTACACCTAGGACTCTTAACTTACGAGTTTTTCTTTTTTTTAAAAAATCCATATCCAGACATTGGAAGGAGAGAGGCAGTAGTCCCAAATGCAGTACTGTTTCATAATTTATAATGGTGTGAAAACAACTCACAATCATCTTTTATCTTTAAAAGCTTATATTCCAGCAAATGTTCCAGCTCACAAAAGTAACTCAAGCATGCATCAGTTTATATTTATAACTATTCTTTATTGCCAGTGTAGTTCAGAATTGCCAGGTGGGATTATTAAATTGATCTTTGTGTTGAAATTAGCATATAGGTTTAGGGACCTGCATTAATGAGGTCAAGAATACGTAAAAGGACAGTGCTAATCCAGTCCTGGGGTCCTAATTTATCTCTTACTAAAGAGCTTCTTGATCACAACCTTGTACTACTCGTGTCTAAATTGATTAGACTGATTGTGTTTTGATTGGGTTTGGGCAGTTGAGCTTATGTTAGAACACTTGAAATGAGAGGTGATGTGAAGGTCTGAGTGCTCAGAGTTTACCATCTGAATTGTGTCTCAATCTTTTTTTGCCTGTAGCCACTGTATGTAGAAAACTTATTTGTGAAAACTAGGCATGTGCAGAACAATAGTTTGAAGCAGCTTTTTTTTGACTATTTGTGTCCCAATGAGTTTTGTAAGTGAATATAATTTTAAAGCTGAGTCTTTTTGCAGGTCTCAGTGTGCTCTATTTTCTGTTCCTGGTGTTCGTGCTCTTCCTTAACTTTGAGCAGGTGAAAGCAGTGATGTACTGGCTGGATCCTAATCTTCGATATGCCACAAGGGAAGCAGATATTATGGTATGTATCCATGATGCTTTATTGGACATTTTGGCCATTTTAGGCATGTTTTATGTGAGTGGCAAAGGACAAATCTTAATTTGCAAACATGAGTAGTGTGAGTTTCTGTGTATTCTCGACAGAGTCAATGAGCCTTTTGTATCAACTACTATTTCTTTACATTAAAATCAATTGCTGTGGAAAACAGTATTCTCAGTATATTTTTCTAGTGTAGATGTTCAGGTGAGCGTGCAGTTGTGAGTGTGGGAGATGTTTGCACTGGGGTGGCTTTGGATTCCTTTAGATAATAGATATGAGCCTGCATACTGAAAATAGATTTAGCAAGGTAGTATTGAAATGAGGCCTGTATGGTGTGTGTCTCCCAGATGGGTTTTTTCTTCAAGCCACAGCACTGCACTCAAAGAACTTTGGTCATAACTTATTGCTCTGAGTTTGTATGCGAAAATCCAGGTACCCAGCTATACCACTGGTCTGTTACCATTGGGAAATTACTTCCACAGAGCATGATCTAGGAGTGTCATGGAAAGCCAGGGTTGGTTTTCTGCCTGTTGAGCAGCTTGCAAAGAGTTTTCTATACAGAGAATGTTCCCTTCAGGTGAGGATACCAAGATGGGGAGTTGAGGAGGAGAGTGGGGTGTGGTAGAAGGCAGGAAGAAGAGGATGTGAGCAGTTGAGCACCAAGCAGAAAAGGGTTATTGCATGGAGAGGCAAGAGTTTCCAGTCTTGTCCCCTTCAGTATTGCATCAAGTTACTGTCTGCCACCTGACCAGCAAGCTTCCTTGCCCTTGGGTTTGTGCATCAGCGTTCCCTGGTCCCCTGTGGTATCGTAGGTGCTGTTATCAGACTCATGCCTCAAGAGTAAGGAAATGCACTGATTGTCTTTGGCAAATAGCAATTTATTGCATATGCAGACTGCTGCAGAACACCTGATTGGCAGTGGCTGCCAACTCCTTGCCCTGTAGCACAGAGCAGGGAATGGCAATCTTTACAGAGCAGTAAGCTTACATTAGTGGATCGATAATGAGGACTGCATACTGGCTCCTGACCTGGAAAACTCTGGATGCTTCAGGTGTTGCACCTCAGCTGATCAGCAGTATGTGTTGTGCAACTCCAACATCCCGAGTAAGGCTGTGACTTTCCATTTTGCAGGAGACTGGTGGTGGTGGGGTGTGGGCAGCCTGCTGTTAGGGTAGTAGGAGGACACAGGGCTAAATGGAGAATGAGCATGGGGTTAGTGATGTTGCTGAGCAACAAAAGGGAGCTGACACCAGGAGTCTTTTGGTAAGTCAGATTCACCTGGCCTTCCTGTCATTTAAGTTAGAAATAAATAGGTTCAAGTCAGGGCTGGACTAGTATTACTACTGGCACAGAACCACAGCACAGCAGATTCCCTGATTCTAGCAGTCAGTGGAAGCTTAACTCTGTACTACTTTGCAATCCTGATACTGTCACTCGAAGTAAATTTTTAAAGTGGAACTATAATAAAGACTGAAGCTTGGTCTTTTGCACAGAGTTGGCAAAGTTGCTTGAGTATAAAAGAATGTTCAAAGGAAAGTTTCACCTTTCAGTGTACAACTGGCAGAGCTGCACCTGAAAAGATCAGCTAGAGGTGAAAAAAGCCCCAGTAAAAATAAAACCAAAAAAGCAAAAGACCTGAAGAAAAGGATTTTATTTTTTTTTTTGAGACCAAAATGTAAATCTTTCTCTGCCATCCTCTTTTCATGGTTTATTTGTGCAGGATTAGCAGTAGCTGTCTGAAAGGAAATCCTTTCTTAACAGCACTGAGCAGTGCTGTGCTGTTACCTGCAGGTGGCAATGTATATTTTAGGAGGAATTTTTTTTCAATGTGTTTCCAGTTGGGAATAGTTCAGTTTGTGCTCAGTGACAAGACTCCACAGATGCAGCCTCCTGATGGCATATAGATTTTTTTTTTTTTTAATTGGGCAGCGATGTCTAGTACTTGCTGTACAACATGATGAATGTCCTTCCTTTGTTACTGATGACTAGAATACTAATTATTATTCTTAAGGAATCTGCCACACATCTATGACAGAGTAGTTGCAAATTCCCTTTGATTTTTTTTTTTAATTTATTTTTTGTTCCTGTGACTAAACTTTCTCAATATGAATTTGTTCTGTGAAATTGCATTGGTGACATAAGATAATACATTGAACATCGAGATAAGCAACTTCACAAACTGGTGCTGATTAGTCACTGGTGAGCCACATTGGAACATCAGATAGCATGAAAATGGGGAAAGGTGGTTATTTCAAATCAAGACCCCAAAGAAAAGCAAGTAACTATTTTCTGTAGTATTGTTTACTGGCTTTGTTATTATCTATTTTATTGTTCCTGCTGTTCCTCTGTCGCATAAGAAATGAGTGATCCTTCAGGAACCAAGGTCTATTCTGTCTCCCTTTAAATTAAACCTTTACTGTGGTGACACTGTGTCTAAATACTGAAAGTTTTCTTGCTGACTTTAGAAGGACAGTAAGGTGGAATAATGCATATTTTAATATCCTTACAATTTCAGGCTTGTTGCACTGGAGAGAAAGAAGTTTCTTCATTTTAGTGTTTCCAGAGTTGCCTGTTCACTGAAGCTTTTTGTTGGTTTTATTTTGTTTTTTCATTAACAGGAGTATGCTGTGAACTGTCACGTTATCACCTGGGAGAGAATCCTCAGCCACTTTGATATATTTGCTTTTGGGCATTTCTGGGGCTGGGCTATGAAGGCTTTGCTGATCCGCAGCTATGGGCTGTGCTGGACTATTAGCATCACCTGGGAGCTCACTGAGGTAGGCCACCCACTTATCTTAATTAAGCAAATGTATGAGACTTGAATTGTTCTTAGGGGGAAGTGTGAATGTTATTAGGTAGATGATGGCTAGTTCTCAGTATAAATTTACGTTTTAAGCCTCATAAACCAGATTCTGAGCAATTGTTGCAGTTGTGTTAGTAGAAAACAGCAAGCTTTAGGGTTTAGGTAAGTGACTTACTACTACCTGAATAGGAGGGAAGTCTAGGGCAGCCTGTTGGTGCCATTCTGCTGCTATGGGAGTCAACGCTCATGCTTCTTCAGATGGTGATTGATAATCCCTGAATTAGAGCAATTATTCATCTTTTTCACCTTGCAATGTCTGTGATACAGTGCATGCTCCCCTTACCACAAATACAACAGTATTACACATTGTTTGTAGTCGTGCACACTGTACAGTGAAATGGAGTTGAGGGATCCCTGAGGAAGGTGCAATGACCCATGAGGAGAAGTCTTTATGGAATGGCAAGACACCATTTGGTACGTTGTTTTCTGTCATGAGGCCTGAGTGCGTAGCCCTTCTTTTGTTGAATCATAGCCCACAAGCTTAATTTAGTCATATTTGCTGACATAAAAATGTGATTTTTACTAGGCCTGGGTCTAAGCTAGTTCATGTGCAGTCTAGTCCCCTGCACCATGGCTTGGAGGACTGCTGTCTTATTTTTGTTATCCAGCTTTACCACAGTTCTCCCAAGCATGTGCATGAGTCATTTGACTGTTGGCACTTCCAAATCCTATTTTGAATAAAAAAAATGAAAACACACAAAACCTCCAAATACTTGACTTGATTCGCTCAGTTGACTGTTGCATGGTCTTCTAGTCCTTATTGTTAGATGTGTTTTAAGAGTTCAAGTGGATTAATTGCTACTCTAAATATCTGCATTTGCGTGTAACCTAGAGCTTGATTAATAGAATATGTTACCTAAATTCAAGGATATGTTTCTGTAAAAATTAGTTTAATTTGATTGGACAGTTCAGAGAAAAAACAAATCTGATTTTTATCAGCTTTTGGGACAGCACAGTCTAACGTTTCACACTTAAAATACTAAGTGTAGATGTAAACACGCAATCTAAGTCTTCAAAAGGTAGTTTTCTATAGAGTTTGCTGTCTTGAGAATGCTTGGTTTATCTGACAAAGGGCTTATAATTCAGAAACATAGATAAGGATTCAATTGTCTAAAATGGAACTTCTGGGTTTGAAAATACTTGTGCCATGAGTTCTTTTTCAAAACATGCTTTTGTTCTGTGTCATTGAAGGGTATGGTGTTATCCAAGATATCTTGGTACTGCTTAAGATGGGGATTTCACAAGTGCCTATCTACAAAAACCAACTTTGCTAGTTATTGTACTTAATTTTTCCCCTCTGGAAAAGAATAAATGTGGACTTATTTCACACATGCTCTTATCGTTGAGTTGATTATTACACAACCATCATCACCAATTTGACACCACATGGGGTGTCTAGTGTTCCCCGTTGTTGAAAGGTAGATTATTGGAACAGACAATGTGTTGGGTAAGGCTCAACATATAGAGAATTTATCACCGCTCAAATGGATTTTTAATGAATTAGTTAATTCAGGAAAGTCATTAGAAACC
The DNA here is from genome assembly GCA_004320125.1 of Scolopax mira. Taxonomy (NCBI): domain Eukaryota; kingdom Metazoa; phylum Chordata; class Aves; order Charadriiformes; family Scolopacidae; genus Scolopax; species Scolopax mira. The sequence goes on along the minus strand of BJBW01004513.1, from coordinate 22,457 downwards.
TACAGAAGTTATCAGGGTAGTTAAACAAGGATTTTGCTATGCATCTCCTGTTAGCATTAATGGATTTCATCTGGCTCCCCATCCTGAAATGGGACACTCAGCTCATGCTGCTTACTATTGCATTAAAGCTGGGATGTAGGTAGACCTTGGTCTCTGTTTTTTCTGAGAAAACAGCTAGCACCTTAGAGATGGTCTGGCTAACACCTGCACTCTGGTTTTTGCTGCCTTTTTATCTGTAACTTCTGGTGGTTTTGGCTGGATTATTGCAGATTAAGATTTGTAGCCTAGTGCCCCTTTCAGGTTAAACTAATTTAAAACATAAAAGGGAAAATGGAGAGGGAGAGCAACATCATAAACTTGGGTCCTGAATAGAAATTGAAACTTTCTTTTCTACAGGTTGAAATTTCCAAAGCCTTGTCATGGAGATCAAGTTGCTATCACATACTTTTGCAAAGGTTTTCAAAGGAACTGTCAGTATCAGTCATTGTAATTTATTATAAATGGACCAGTATTCCAGCTGGTCCATTTATAATAAATTACACACTGGTACTGTGGCCAGCTCTGGAGTCCTCAACAAAGGAAAGATGTGGACCTGTTGGAATGGGTCCAGCAGAGGGCCACAAAGATGATCAGAGGAATGGAGCACCTCTCCTATGAAGACGGGCTGAAAAAATTCAGGTTGTCCAACCTGGAGAAGAGGAGGCTCCTGGGAGACCTTATGCAGGCCTTCCAATACTTAATTGGGGCCTACAGGAGAGATGGGGGGGAACTCATTATTGGGGAGTGTAGAGGTAGGATGGGGAGTAATGGTTTTAAACTGAAAGAAGGTAGATTTAGATTAGATATTAGGAAGAAATTCTTTTCTGTGAGGGTGGTGAGGCACTGGAGTTGGTTGCCCAGAGAAGTTGTAGATGCCCCATACATGTAAGCGTTCAAGGCCAGGCTGGATGGGGCTTGGAGCAACCTGGTCTGGTGGGAGGTGTCCCTGCCCAGGGCAGGAGGGTTGGAACTTGATGATCTTTAAGGTCCCTTCCAACCCAAACCATTCTGTGATTCTTGTTGTATACAAAAACATTCTTCTTGTTCCTTTTCCCACAACAGATTTCTTCAATATTTCATTTATATATCTGTTAACAAAAGATATTTTATTACAATATTATACCAATCTTCACAGACACAGTGTATGTACATTAGTTGACGCAAACTGTGCTGTATTTGTGGAGGCAAGAATGTTCTTTAGTTTGTGTTTTGTAAAGCATCTCCTTGACTATTCCAAGGGAACTGCTTAGCACATGGCTGTTTTGATTTCCAGTCCACAGCTTTTTCAGTCTGGTTTTTGGGTTGCTGTGATTTTTTATTTTTTTTTGGTAGAATAAAGAATACGATTATTTTCTTTTAAAGGAGAATGAGGGTCACCTAAGCCATTTCTTGCCTGCAGTAAATTAAGTTTCTGTCTTGCCTTGTCTGGCCAGTTTCCTCCTTCACTCTATCAAAACCGTGTAGCCACTGAATGTGTCTGCAAATACATTGAATTGCCTTATGAATGCCTCGTGGTGGTCTTTAGCTGAGTATTCAGGAAGGTGTAAATTGCTCCAGAGGTAAATTATTTATGTACTTTCCAGGGGGAATCTTTAAAGGACTGAGTATGTTTCGATATATCCAGATGGTGTCAGCTTTTGTCTCTACTGCCCTGTTTTCCAGTATCTTTGTCATAAAAGTACCTTCATCATTAGTGCTTTGCAAAGACCAAGTAGGAAAGGAGAGTAGAATGTCCCCTTAACTACTTGAGGCATTCTAGATCAAGTATAGCAGCCAAGCTTGTAGTGTCTGAAATATTGGTGAACTCTTAATCTTTTTACAGTCACTACATTTCCTAAAAACAGAAAAGGAAAGAAAAAGCTTTGAAACAGAATATATGTCCTAAATCCTGAACTCCAACATGCCTTAGTATTGACAGTTGTTACAAATGCATCTATTCTACTTACTGAGTCTTGCTGATGGTTTAGAAAACATAGCTTTTTCTATGTTTAAACTAGTTAGAAAAAATAAAACAAATATTCTCTTCAATTTTTTTTTTTTTTAAAGCACAAACCACCTTCTTTCCTCCAAGAAATGCAGTAGTTTTGCTCGTTTCATGCATTTCTATGAATGTTCTGTGTATTTGAGAAGCCAAAAGCTTTGTACACATCATAGCCCCAGCAGCGAGAAGGAAACCTCTGATGTTTTGTGTGGTTCTGTCCAAGGACTTCTGAAGTTAAATTTCTGAAGCTCATCAAATTTCAGTTGTTGCAGGTCATGTCCTTGAAGGATGACATGTACTGATAAGCTGATTTTTGAATGTGTACTTAAAAAGTTAATTCATACAAATTCTATGCTGTTCCTCACCCAGAATCTTTTTGCTGTATTCTGTAGCTCTTCTTCATGCATCTTCTGCCTAATTTTGCTGAGTGCTGGTGGGATCAAGTCATTTTGGACATCCTGCTTTGTAACGGGGGTGGCATCTGGTTGGGCATGGTAGTTTGTCGTTTCTTGGAGATGAGGACCTATCACTGGGCAAGCTTCAAGTAGGTCTCAATTAAAGTTTGATAAACATTATATTTGATAATAGTAAATCAATTTCCTTTGGAAGTAGACACCTTCTTTGCATATGTAAAATGGCTGTGGTATAGAAATAGCATGCAATCTGCATGTGCTAACAATGCTGTAAATTTATTTTCGGTATTTAAAGTCTGTCTCATAGTAATGCTAATGTACAGCTTATGTTTATAATATGACAATGTGTATATATAATTTTCCTTTGCAGACTAAGTTACAAAAATTGATGCCAAATGAAAATACAAAGTAATAAAACTATTTGCATTTTCAGTTAATTTCAGTTAATTTTAACTTCCTCAAAGTTAAACTTTGAAGAAGGCAACAACAAAACTAGTTGTAATTGTTTTCTCAGTATACAATATTTTTTTAAACTAGATTTGAGCTCAGCTTGATGAGGCCTTAATATGGCAATCTGTCAGTGCTAGTTGTAATTGCAGAAGAGGAATCAGGCTGTACCTGTGTTGCCAATTGCCTTACCTCATTGCTGACACTCTAAAATAAATGGAGTAATTGCAAATAAAGCGGCATTTTTTGTACAAAAAGGCAACAACTTGTGGCCTAGTGTCAGTTCCTGCCTGTCCAGGTATGGTTTCCATAGTTTTGTGGGGGCTTTGCCTCTCTCCTGCCTTCTTTCCTGCCAGTTGGTAGCAAGTGTGATTATCTGCATGTTACCAATGGGATAGAAGAAACAGAATCAAATACTATGAATGGAAAAAGAGCTCAAACCTTGACTTCCAAATTTGTGCCCTACCTGAAATTCCCTAATGCTTTATTTTCTTACTCACAAATTTGTCGATTGCTCTGAGAGCCATCTAGCCTTTAGTCTCAGATCACTTTTCCCACATTTCAATTCAAGAGAAATAATGAGTATTATGGGCATGAGTTGATAGTCCTTCTGTTTTCTAGAGAGTTCACTAGAAGTTAAAATAGCAGAATGTCTATAGTACGACTAGTCTTTGTAGAATATTTTTTCCTCGTGTTGCTTTAAATGGATGAATAGATTTTTTTTTTTTGGACCTTTAATATGAAGAGGAACTGCCTAGAATGAGAAGCTTTTGCTTGTGCCCTTCTGGTTTTTGTTGAATAAAAATGTATCTTAAAGATTAGAGGGTTCCCCCTAACCTAAGGTTCCGTTAGCCTAAAAGAACACAAGTATAAGGCATATAAAACCTGAATCTCCTTTTTCGTCCAGAAGGGCCAGGGAAATAAGGTAAAAACTGACTTCTAGCCCTTCTAGCCTCTTTCAGAAAAGAAAACTGTTTTCCTTAGATTCCCTATCCTTTGGATGCTGCTGCTCAATTGAATTAATGTTATCAAAAGCAAGAACCAGTAACACATCTGTCAGATGAACCTCCATTCACATCCCCTTTCAAAAGGGAATTTAAAAGCCTTCTAGCTTTTAAAGTGCTATTGTATCTCTCTGGAAGATTTGCATCTAATATCAGAACATCTGGGGTTGTGTGTGCTAGAAGTGTAAGTGTAGAGCCAGGCCCTTAATACAGTTTAAGAGTAATGAATCTGACAGATTCTTGAAGGATTGATGTCAGTGAGCTCTAGAACAAGGTGTTTTTGAGATAAGAGAGCAATGGCAGCATAGATTAATAAGAAATACCCTCTAGATTTTCCAAGGGGTTGCAGAATTGCAATCCATGTTTCTTTCCTTCATGGTGAGAATGATAGAATTTGTAGTTAGTTACTGACTGAAGATAGAGGAGGGTGGGCTTTCATAACACAATGCATCCTGACTGAAATGCTTACTAAAGTATAATTCTTAATTTGCCCTTGATGGGTACACAGTTGTGTCTGTGAAGATCTTTACCACCAAAAATGTGAGATTGTTCTGAAACATCAGTAACACGGCTATTGCTTGCTTTTTTTTTTTTTTTGGCTATTCCTTGTATTTACTTCAGCCATTCTCTTTTTCTAGGGATATTCACACAACCACAGGGAAAATCAAAAGAGCTGTATTACAGTTCACCCCAGCCAGCTGGACCTATGTCCGCTGGTTTGACCCTAAGTCTTCATTTCAAAGAGTAGCTGGAATCTACCTTTTCATGATTATTTGGCAGGTAAGAAATAAATTCTGTGAAATCAAAGCTGCCATCAGCTCAGTTACTTACTGACTGTGTTTGGCTAGATGATATTCTAATGGAATGTATGTCTGTCATTGAAATACACAGTTAAATGAATTGATAACGGAGAATTGGTCAGGGCACTGTTTATGGGAGATATGTGATATTTCAGGAGTGTAATTATAGAATCTGTGGGAAAAAAAGTTATAGATTGCTCTTTGTGATTGATACAGTTTTAAAAAACTGCTAGATAGTGGAGTTTTGGGAGTGTTTTTTGTTTTGTTGCTTGGTTTGGGTTTGTTTTTTTTTCCTTTCCGGCTGACTGAATGGATCAAATCCACCAAGTGGTTGACTGGCTGGATCACTGATACTTGGAATTCTGGCCTTGATCCAGAAAGATTTCATAATATCTCCCAACTGCTTTGATACTTCATCATGCACATGCTTTCAGACTTCACTTAAAAATTTGGGGTTTTTTTCTGGCTGACATCAGTTTTTAAAAGGAAAACTAGAAGTGTGGGGGTTTTTTTATATGATCTCTTCTACTTCTCTACCAAATTTGACTCAGTCATTCATACCTGATTTAGGATATGAAAGTTACCAGAAGACCTCTGCAGTGTGAATTAATGTCTGGTCCCTTGATGCGATTTTGGAAAGAGAGTGAATACTTTCATAGAGGTGTCTAGGGGCCATTTCTCAGTTTTACTAGTATATTTCTTGCTTGTCCTAGAGCAGTAATGTTAGACTCTTTAAATCCTCAATCGAACCAGCAGGCTATACTAGAACATAAATAGTATTCCTTCTGTGTTTTAGTTTCCATATTAATCTTTGCACATTTTCTGTAGTAATTTGTTAAGGGTTTCATAAGTTTAACACTGTTAACTAACTAACTTTTTTTTTTTTTAGCTGACTGAGTTGAACACATTCTTTTTGAAACATATCTTTGTGTTCCAAGCAAGCCACCCTTTAAGCTGGGGGAGAATTCTCTTCATAGGAATCATTACAGCACCTACTGTAAGGTAACTGTTGCCATGGTGTTTTTCTTAAGTTTAAAGTTTCTTGACTTTGAGGCACCCAAAAACTGCTTGTAGTTTGTCAATAAGTACAGCACGCTTAAAAAAAAAAAATCTATGCTTCTGCCATGATGAGAAGCAAAACAATCATCACTTTCAATAAAATGTATTTACTGCCAAGTAAACTAATAAGGTAAAATGTATACAAGCATCTGTGTTTCTATAGGGATGCAGCACCACTCTGTTCCATCTTCTGTTTGTGTAGCATCTGCCTGTGTTTGATTTAACTGCATATGTTATCCTTGAGGACTGCATGTGAAAGTATCCAAGTTGATGAGTCAGATGTTCACAAAAGTGTAGATGAGGAAAAATAGTTCTACTGTTTTTTCTAACTGAGTTGCTTATGCTGTTTGTCTACAGGAAATATTAGCATGATATAAGAAAAGATAGAACATATTCTAAGAACAGTTGTTGAGGCTCCATCCCTGGAAGTGTTCAAGACCAGGTTGGATGGGGCTTTGAGCAACCTGGTCTAGTGGGAGGTGTCCTTGCTCATGGCAGCAGTTGGAACTAGATTGTTTTTAACCTTCCAACCTGGTGTTCTATATAAGCAGTGTTAACAGTTGTGCAGAAATGTTAACCTGCTTTTAGTCATGCTCCCTATTTTACATTGTTAGGAGAGTCCTGTTAATTGTGGTTTTTTGTTTTGTGTTGCTTTTGGTTTTGTTTTTTTTTTCCCCCCGTAACATAGCTGGGGATAGACAGAACACACACAGTCCTAAAGTTAGAGGCAGGGAATTTCCCAGTCATGACTAAGGTATCATTACTTTGGAACAGCTAAATGGTAGCAGTGCATTGATTTATTCCTAGATAACTTAAGACACTAACAGCTGTATTGGTTATGTGCAGTGATTTTACACTGTTAATTAAATTACTTTAAACATCCTTCAAGCTCCAATATCGGTGAGCTTTTAAGTGTTTCTATGGCACTTGTCAACCTGTAGAAGTCTTTATTCTTAAACAGTCCTTATATTGTTGGATTAATAATACCTCTCCTCCCCATCTGTCAGTGCAAATCAGAGACTAGAAACAGGAACTTTGGTCTCACTTCTTTGGAATTCCCCTCTGTAAATTCTTATTTAGGAGTGTAAAGAACAGAGCAGAATAATCTCCAGGCTGTTTTAAAATAGTGAAAAATTCTACTCTGTTCTTGAGGGGAAAAAAAAACCCTGCTGTGGTTAGAGCAGATTCAGTTTCTTTTAAGATTCAAACCCATTTCTATCAAGAAAATGCAATTGTTAATAAATTAAAGAAAAAATTGTTGAAAAAGTGGGGTATTCTCTAAATCTTTTGAGGCTATTATACTTTGCCCAAAAGAATCGGAGATTCATTGGAGAGACAGGAGACAAATACAGAGCTTTGTTAGTGTATTTCCCCATCCTCATTCTCAGGGTTTTCTGTGTTGTTTCAACCTATTTGATCTAAGTGATAATCTGTCCTAGTAGAATTGAAGCCATCTGGTAGACATCCATCATGATTGCTTGTGTTTTCAACCATCAGCACTTCATTTTCAGAAGAGATATATTTTTTTAACATAAACTCCTTTTCTAAATGTAAATGTTTTGGAGACTTTCAGCTCCACTGAAGAATTTCCTTGTTTCCCCTCTCAGGCAATACTATGCATACCTGACAGATACGCAGTGCAAGAGGGTGGGAACTCAGTGCTGGGTGTTTGGGTAAGTGTTTTTGCTGCATTCTCATATGTTAAATATGAGTTCAACACAGGCTTTGCATGGACCTGGTCGTTGTGTTGTCTTTAGCATAAAAAACAGTATGAAGAGATTTTCTCTTGCAAAAACAGGAAAGGAAAATTCTGGCTTTGGAAGTAGAACATGGGATTGATGGAATGAGTAAGGAGAAGAACAGAAGGAAGAATTAGAAACTGCTGGGTAAAGCTAGGCTCCTTCAAAGTAGCCTTGGTCTTGCTGCCTGTATTCTCAGTCAGGTGATAAGGATAAAGCTTCTCCCTCTGCTTCCTGTCTGTCATTGGAGCAATCAGTGTCCACCTGGACATCAAGGTGGGCACTGCCACTGTTAGTGGAATCACAATGGAAGACAGTGAGACAAACTGTTATTATCAACTATTTCTATTGTATTCAGAAAGAGGGAGAAGAGTAACGCTATGAATGTTGGCTACCTTGGCTACAGTCTCTTTCAACACATCTCTTGGAGGAGACCTTTAAATGAAGGGTTTGCATGACTGCTTCTGGTGAGAACTTCCTTCTCTGGAAGGCTTGACTAAAATGTACTGTTCTGGAAACCAGAAGCATATGCTATTGTAGTATTGTAAAATCTGCTTGTAAATAAACTGGAGAGTAGTGTCCCTTTTGATTTATGGCTTGGAAGTTTACAAATGGGAAAACGTAAAATGTCCTCAGTCACATCTTACAGAAGAAGAAATATTTTAAGAAACTGTTCCAGAAGCTAGTATCTGATAGCAATGATTAAAAATTAAAATAGCCTTTTTATTCAATTTGTCAGGATTAGTATATGTCTTAGTTCCAGAATTGTCTGAACTATTTCCAAGTTTAATAGAATAATCTATTACTATTCCAAATTGGAATAGCATTTAAATGAGCCATAAAATACTCAGATCTAATTTAGAGATAGTGCTCTGACAAACATATCTCACCTTTACTGTCAGTCTCAGGGATGTTACAGTGCTGGGTGGGAAGACGTGTTTCCAGGTGTACTACATCACTGTAAAGTATACCCCTCTCTCAGCATTTAATTGAGATGAGAGGAGAACATGCTGCAGTGCAATTGAAAGGATTTCTACTCTCATTTTAAATGTACTCTGGAGAATGTTACATGTCTCTTTGGGTTTGGTTGGACTTAAATATTCACCTCCTTCCTGAATGTATCTATTACTGTCTTCAACTCATGACCGTAACATCCAACGGACTGCAAAAGGTAGTAACTCTGTTCCTGCTTAGTTTTACTGGTGTTGAGTAGGAGTTGGTAATACTTTCTGTAAGCTTAAACCTCCTTACTTAGGGAGGATCCCACTCCTTGAAACATGCATTGTGATCCCTAAGGACAGGCAGTAACATATGCAGTCTTTAACAAGGCATTGGATATTTTTAATGATCATGGCAGAGTAACCTGTCTTTCTGGGTTTGATATGGATAATGCCTTAATACTGAAGGTAACTAATTAATCACACAGTTAATATGACTACTTAATTTATAATTAGAATCAAACTTGCTCTGCTTGCACATAAACATCTGAGCAGTTACAGATCAACTGTATTGATATTTTGGAAATAAACATTTGAATACAGTCATGTTGCTGAAATCAGTATTTAAATGATTTAGGAACTGAGATGTTTATATAAAAAAGGAAATTTTCTCAACCATAGATGGTAACTGTAGAGTCTTAAAGAAGACACATTTTAAACAATCTCATAATTTTGGCAGAAGAATTTTCAAGTTTTGCATTATGAAGAAAGAAAGAAAGATGAACTTCTATCTCTTTCATCCAAGAGAAAGAATATAAGCATCCTTTTGCTGAAGGAAAATACAATGCGGAATGTTTGCCTTCTGGCTCTGGCTTCTGGAAAAATTGTTAAGGATTAGAGCAACCCATCACCCTTGGTTCAAAGCTCTCACTGAACACTTTAGTGTAATTTATGCCAATAAATAGATACTCAAATATCTCCTTATGATCGCATAATAAGAATATTAATTTACAGTCTGATTTAATTGTGGAGTCAGTATTCACATTGATACTGCTCACTTCTGTAGTCTGCTAGAAAAAATAGAGCAACACTAGGAGTTCCTGTTTGTTGGGAAAGCAGCAATCTTCCAGTACTTTATCCAGAATATAATTCAGAATGTAATTTCTGAAGTAATTAAAAGCAAGTATATAGAATATTCATATCTGTGGTGATCAAGAAACACTTCAAAAGGTATGGTTTGTCATTTACAACAGCCTAACATGGTAACAATTAAAAGAGTGCTTTGCATTAATAAGAAGCTGTATTCTCTGAAACTTGATGTATGCTGTAGCATCACTCAGCAAGTGGACAGTAAGTGATATAAAGCATGAACAAGGCCAGTGCTACAGGCCTGCTGGAAACTGCATCATTTTAATTAAGATGCAGCCTTTCAAAAAGGAATACCTGTTAGGATGTTTGTTACAAGATGATTTTAATTGAAGGAAAACTTAGTGTCTTAATTTCTGTTGAATGTTCTCATCACCCTCCAGTAGGACACTAACACCTTTCACTTGTAGCATACTTATATCTTTTGTTACTTATATCTTCTTTAACTGTAATAGCTGTCTTACTGTACGACGTGCTTAACCCAAGTATTCCTGACAAGTATAATGGAAAGAACATACAAATGCAGCACAAGCAGCTGTATCATTTTTTTGAGTCCTTGTTGAAAATAGCCTATTGTTTTGTTTATACTTTTGAGTATATCATACTTCTGTATTTGTTTCCTGACGGTGGTATTTCTGTTTCCGCTGCTGTAGTTCAGTTTAACTATTTTTTTAAATCTGCAGCTGGATCAGCAAGATAAAAAAACAAGAAGGAAAAATAGTTAGTGACCCAACAGAGCAATACTGCAATTTTTCCTCTCGCATTTCTCCACAAATTCTCTGATGTGGACCTGGGTTTACACATAAACCAAAATAAACGCGTGGATTCTCAGAGAACTTGAAATCCTGTTTCATGTTAATTTTCTCATTAAAATCCATCTGAAGCAAGGAAAGTAGCCTATTCAGAATTATAGCAAATGTACATCCAGTAGAGAAATACCCAAAGCACAGTTTTAAGTTCACCCAACAGGGAGGGTATTGGTTGATCATCACTGAAAAGAAACTTGTATTTGGTGAGGGGTGGTGCACAGCAATGTAGGTATGAAATTTCCTGCTATAGCAGAGCCTTGTGTAATTGTGAACTTCTAGTTGATTTATGCTAAAGAAAAGTATAGAAAAAAAAGTTAATTTCCTGATGTATTTCAATTACTGGTGATGTTAGGTAGGTGTGTACTCACTAAAGACTAGTGCTTGTTTATCTCTGACAGTCTGGGGTCTGGACTGTGAACATGTGAGTTAAATCCTTAGTGTTTGTAACCTCTTTCCTTTTCCCCCCCTCCCTTTCATTTACCCACAGGGTTATTGCTTTCCTTGAAGCTATTGTGTGCATAAAGTTTGGACAGGATCTTTTTTCCAAAACACAGATACTGTATGTTGTGTTTTGGCTTCTCTGTGTGGTAAGTGAGACCTCTCTTGTGAAACATAAAGCATGGCAAAAGCCTTGAAAGCATCTAAATAGCTTCCTCTCTGGAATATTGGCAGCAGGGGCTCATTGTGGGGGAATGCTGGTAAAGGAACCTCCTCGGAAAAGCAAATGCGAGATCATTTAGAACACACTTTGAAGGGGCTAGAATAACTTTTCTTTATTTCTTGAATATAGCCACTTAACCAGTGCTTAACAATGGAAGAAATGCTAGTGATAGGGCTTTTTATCTTTATGAGAGAAAATGTCAGTTTGAGGCTAGTTTTGGAGATGCTTCCTATTGTGCCCACTGGAAAGGAACAGGAGGTAATGAATAGCATTAGTAATGCAGGTTGTTTCACACTCAAGTCTTACAACTACATAAACAACCCTGCTTTATCAGACAAATCATTCTCCCTCAGCCTGCAACTTGCTGTACTTCAGGGTGATTACTGCAAATGCAGCATGAAATGCCCATTTTATAACAGTAAATGGATGTTTGTCTTGCCAGACTTGTAACTCCAATGCCAAACACATTTTTAATGGCCAGTGAAAAATAAGGCATTTATAACGGGCTGACAGATAAATACTTCTCCTCTCTAGTTGGGAACGCAGTTTGAACAGGTGACAGTCAGAATTTATTGTTCTTTAATCTAGCATGACAGTTTTATTCCTGAAACTTCAGAGGAGAAAAGTATTGAATTGCTTCCTGGACCAGAGCACTACAAACCCAAGCATGTAACCCCAGCCTGAAGCGTGTGGCAGGGAGAAGGAGAACTCTTTTTTGCTCAGACTGATTGTTCCTGATAATATCCCTATAAGTGCCTACCAACTGCCTCTGTGTGATAACTGTAAAGGATGAGGACAAAAATCATACTTACAGCATCTCCTGCATGTATGTGGGTGATCTGTATGTATTCTCATACTCCCTTTGGGAATTTTTCTGTGTACCCCATGGTGGCACAATGTACACATGTACCTCGAGGCTGAAGCACAAACCTTACACATCCTGACAAAAGATATAGAAAGAAACATAGCATGAAAGTCTCTGAAAACAGGACTCTGCAGAATTTCTCCAGGGACTCTGAGACCTTGAACCAGCAGGGAACTTGGAAAAAGTTTTACAGATTATTTTTTCTTTTTCTTCTATTCCCTTGTTTAGGCCTTTACAACTTTCCTGTGTTTATACGGAATGGTTTGGTACGCAGAATACTACGGCCACCGAGAAAAGGTACTTCATTGGGAAGCCTGGATTTTGGGGTTTTTTAATGCCAGAATTAAAACTGCAAAGCTGCTAGGTATTAGAATTCTTTACCAGAGCTAGTATAAATGGGGGTCAGGGGGAATGGTCCGGAGTCTAACTGAAGTCAATAGAAAGAACTCTGAATTCAGCAGGCCTTGGAGAGATCCCAAATTACACTGTGGTTTCTAAAGAATGCTGTCCTCTTAGTTGCTCAAAATGAGGCCGTAAGTTTAGCAAAGCATTCAGGGATGAATGGTTAGCTAATGCTCCCATTGTACAGGTGGAACGTTAGGGGAATATTAAGAATACTTAGTTATACAACAGATCACGTGGCAGGTGGTGATTTTTTTTTTTATTGTATCACTAATGTTGTACCTCCGAACTAGGAAGGGAAAAGTCCTAAGTACCAGCCAAATGTTTTATGAGTTTAAATTTACAAGTCCAATTGGAAAACTGAAGTGCTGATCACAAAAACCAGCATCCCAGTGACATGTGTCCTTCTTGTCTTTGCAGACCTTATCAGAAAGTGAAGACAGCCCATACAGCCCAGATGCTTCCTGGCTTAATTCTAAGTTCAGTAAAGGTATTAGCACTTTTACATCTATATTCTTGAAGCAGTACCATTAAGGCTCAGCACTAGGAAATGAGGCTTGAGAAACTTACCTTGGAGATGACTGGACTTATTTAAACATCCCTGCAGGAGCTC
>BJBW01004512.1:61862-88859 GCA_004320125.1 Scolopax mira | reverse complement strand
TTTTTTTTTTTTTTTTTTTTTTTTTGTAGCTGAGGATTACTCTCATCTTCTCAAAGAATTATCTGTATAAATCCAGGATGTTTTTCATGAGCACTAAAAGTTAATTTTGAATGGTCCTTTGTTAGACATTCATCATATTTTCACCATGCACATTATTTTGAATTTTTTACATTAAAATTCATAAATTGTGAAATCCTATACAATATAAAACAACTACACATGAGATTCATCCTATTGAGGTCTCAGCATTTACAGTGTAGACATTTGCATTGTAGTTTCTACTCATAGGCAATGGAGAGCAACAGGAATTTTGAGATGAATCATTCATTTGTTTTCATTTCCTGCAAGGTAAAATGGTTTGCGCAGTAGAAGCCCTTATTGCTCTCCACTGAACATAATAGCATTCTAGATGACTATCTTAGATGCAACCATCAATATTGTAGACAGAGTCAGATGAACTGAACTTAGTCTTTCATCCAAGGTCTTTCTAAGACATTTAAGATGGAAAGACTTCATCAAAGATATACCAAGTCTTTATTTAGTATGCTAGTTATTCTACACTGAATAATGATTTAAGTGGTTTCATGACATATAAAGTTTTAAAATAAATTTAGCCTTCATTCATGGACAAGCCACATTCTTAGTTCTTACTACTAGACTGATTGTTTGGGTATTTTTTAAGTTCACATATATAATGATTAGGGAGAAACACAGAACAGTTTAAATGTCATTTGTGAAACCGAATTACTTAGTAAGTACTCACTGCCAATATTCTAAAAATACTGCTTTCTGTGGAGTTGCAACTTCAACCCAGAAAATAGATGGACTATGAAAATTCTTAAGATAGTGACATGAATTTTACCATGGACATTTTATACTTTCTGACAGCAGTCCCTACACCAACAAAGCAAAATGTTTTTTCTTGTAGTGAACAAGCATTTATTTTGTGTTATGAATAAAAAAAAACCTGCAATCTAACCGAAGGATCAGACCTAATCTTCCACTCAGCCCTTGTAAGAAATTTTAATGTATATCTGAAGAATTGACAACCTTTACAAAATTCCCCTTCAGGAAATAGATTAAAATTCATGTAAGCAAAGCTTTCTGTAGTAGAAAACAGTTTATGGTCTCTTAAAAGGAAGGGAAGCCTGTGAGTATGACAGCTGACACACTCCACAGGGGATTTGTCTTTATAAACACTTGTTTTCTGCTGGGGTTTGTGGAGTGTATAAGGAGAATTAAAAAGAAAGAAAAAATGGTTTCATAAAATCTTAGCAACATAATTAAAGCTTACTGCAAATATAGATTTTTTTTGCTCAGATGAAGAAAGTTGGTGGAATTTGTGGGGAATTTGTTTTACAGTAATATCTAGATAAGCTTTTTGTGGAAGTCACACCATATACCCAGTAACAAATTCACAATGAGATTAACTCTACACTTTCTATCTTTCTGTCTCAGTGAATACTGTGGATGGTAAACAAACCTTTAAGGTAAGCATGCTAATTTTCATAATTTACATTTTCTACTGGCTGAATAGATTCTTTTTTTTTAGCCCAGGTATAGTTAAATTATATAAGCTACTTTGAACTGTTCCCAAAAGGGTCACTGCACACTATTCCATCATAGCTATAAAAAGTAATAACAGTATGGCAACAGTGAATAATCAAATAACACAGATACTATAGACCAGTTTTACAGATTGGCATTGTCATGTATCAGGGAGATATACTGGGAGATTGTCTTATTTGTATCATTTTCAGTATTGAACTAAAAAGTTTTATGAAATAAAATACTAAAAATATTAATAGCAAGTACTAATGATATCAAGCATTTGAAAATTATCGAGGTGGTGACATTAAGGTCTTTAATTGCATGTTAAATAGTTGTTCTAGCCACAGCCCTATCTATAATTACAGAATTTTATAAAATTTAATTGTATAAATGAAAAAATCCTTTCCTGCAGCAAAACCCAAAATGAAAACAAAATTCAAATGACTAATATGTAAAAGCCGGGTTAAATAAAACATTTAAATAAGTATACTATTACATAGGATGAATACAGAAGCATACTTCAATAAAACAATTCAGAAAAATCCTTCCTACGCGTCTAGGATGATTAAGACTGGTATTTAATTTGTTACTTAAAATTGTATGACTTAGAATAATTGCCTTTGCTGAGGTACCTCCTTAACTATCTATACCTACCCTGAAGTAATTTCAGATCTGGAAATTAGTTACATTTTTAAATCTCCCGGAGGATGTCCTGTATTAGGCCTTTTTGAACCAAGCTTAACTAACTTTACCAGCACAGAATTCAATTAGAAATGCAGCTGAAGCATGAATTGCCAATAATTTACATAACAGTCACAGTCAAAGAAGGCTTCAAAATATGACTTCAACTCATAGTAAACGACTGAGTCTTCAGACTCGTAGGTAGCAACAGGAAACAATATTGTGCATTTACCTTGGCTGGTTGTCAGGTGCCCACCAAGCCACTCTCTGACTCCTCCTCCTTCAAGGGACAGAAGGGGGAAAATACAATGAAAAGCCTGTGGGTTGAGATAAGGATATTGAGATTACTCACCCATTACTGTCATGGGCAAAATGTACTCAACTTGGGGAAATTTAATTTAATTTATTGTGAATTAATAACAAAGTAGGATAGCAAGGAAAAAAAAAAAAACTAAACTAAACTAAAAACACTTTCACCCCACTCCTCAGCTTTTCCAGGCTTGACTTCACTGACTTCACTTCTGACTTTTCTGCCTTCTCCTCCTGATCAGTGCAGGTAGATGGGGAATGAGAGGTGCAGTCAGCTCATAACACTTCATCTCTGCCACTCATTTTCTTCATGCTGTTGCCCTGCTCTGGTGTGGGGAGATAGTCCACAAACTTCTCCAACATGTATTACTAAGTAATTACTCCAATATGTATCATAGAACCATGGAATCGTTTACATTGGAAAAGACCTTAAAGATCATCGAGTTCCAACCCCGCTGCCATGGGTAGGGACACCTCCCACTAGAGCAGGTTCACTAGAGCACTGCTCAAAGCCCCATCCAGCCTGGCCTTGAACACTTCCAGGTATGGGGCATCCATGACTTCCTTGGGCAACCTGTTCCAGTGCCTCACCACCCTCACTGTAAAGAGTTTCTTTCTGGTGTCTAATCTAAATCTCCCCTCTTCCAATTTACAAACATTGTCCCTTGTCCTGTCACAACACTCCCTTGTAAAAGTCCCTCTCTGGCTCTTCTGTAGGTTCCCTTCAGATACTGATAGGCCACTATAAGGTCTCCGTGGAGGCTTCTCTTCTCTAGGCTGAACAACCCCAGTTCTCTCAGTCTGTCCTCATAGGAGGGGTGCTCCATCGCTCTGATCCTCCCTGTGGCCCTCTGCTGGACCTGTTCCAAGAAGTCCATGTCCTTCCTGTGTTAGTGGACTCCAAAGCTGGACACAGTACACCAGGTAGGTTCTCACAGCTGCAGAGTAGAGGGGTGGAATCACCTCACAAGACCTGCTGGCCACACTTCTCTTGATGCAGCCCAGGACACGGTTAGCTCTCTGGTCTGCTAGCATGTACTGCCGGCTCATGTTGATCTTCTCATCCACCAACACCCCGAAGTCCTTCTCCACAGGGCTGCTTTCCAGCCAATCTCCGCCCAAGCTGTATTTGTGCCTGGGATTGTCACATCCCAATTGCAGGACCCTGCACTTGGCTTGGTTGAACTTCATGCAATTTGCATGAGCCCACCTCTCTATCCTGCCAGGTCCATCTGGATGGCATCATTACTCTCCAGCCTATCAACTGCACCACAGAGCTTGGTATTGTCAGCAAAGTGTACTCTATCCCACTGTTCATGTCACTGACAAAGATGTTAAATAGTACTGGTCCCAGTACTGACCACTGAGGAACACCACCTATTACTGGCCGCCTCTTGGACATTGAGCTGTTGACTGCAACCCTTTGAGTGTGGCCATCCAGCCAGTTCCTTATCCACCGGGTGGTCCGTCCATTGAACTCATGACTTTCCAATTTGGAGACCAGGATGTCATGTGGGACAGTGTCAAAAGCTTTGCATAAATTTGATGTAGATGACATCAGTTGCTCTGCCCTTGTCTACCAAGTCTGTGGCAGTATCATAAAACTGCTGTGACACAGTCAGTTCTGAAAAAGTTAAGAGCTTGTGCTGATCTTGCAGAGGTCCAGCCTCACCCTTCTGATTTAATATCAGTTTCTTGATTCAGTAACTTGACAGTTAATGTCAGTAACTTGACTGTTATTTTGCTCCTAGACTAGGACTTCCCCTATTCAACACAAACTGAATCAGCTTTAGGCATGATTGAAATTTCTACTAAATTTAAAATACTATGGTGTTAAGTAATGTCACATTTCCATCTATTTAGTTCCCAAGTTTTGGGACCAAAAGTAGGTTTGTCTGTTTTTTTCTTGCTCATGATTAGATTTAATTCCTGTTCAGAGATCTTGAGTGGTTGTGTGGAACATTTTATGAAGTTAAACTGTTTCAGAGGTAGCAAGGTCAAATTTCATCTTTCAACAACCTCTTATTTTTAATTTCCTTTTGTTCCTTTTCCATTTTTTAGCACAGTAAATATGATTTTTGCCAATACTAGTTAATGTCAACATGTCTGAGAGTGAACTAAGACCCAAGTTTTTTGATAGTGTAAAGACATACAGGAGTTTAGGTGACTATGCTGGATACGGAATGTGTAAATGTAAGAATAGAGAATGAATTGTACAGCAAATAGCATATGATTTAGAAGCATTTCCTTAGCTGGTCATTCAGGTAGTATATCTGAAAATTATTGAGGAAAGTTGATTAAATTTTTTGGCCTTGTAGAGAGCAAAAGTTGACCAAATAAGAGAGAAACAATTTATATTGTGATAAGTCTGTTGCAATTGTAAGAAATTTCAACGATATTTGTGAAACCATTTTCTCTCATTTTTGGTTATCCATGCAGTTAAAACTCTTCAGACTTTTGTTGACTTATGCTACACTTTTGCTATTATTATTATTATTATTATTATTATTATTATTGCTATTGAAAAGAAATATATAATGTATTCACATGCAGAATCTTTTTTTTTTTCTGAATCAATGCACACAATTAGAATGGTTCTACTTGGGAATGTCTATTCATAACTTGAGATGCTTTTATTTTCTAGCCTGGGTCATGTAAGCTAAGTATAGCTATCACTCTACTGCTGGATATTAGCTCCAGTATAGTCATAGTGTTTCAGGCTACTTTATTTTTAGCATTATAATGAACTCACAAGTCTTAATTACTTTTAGAATTAGTAGTATTATCTCAATAACCAACTGCAGATCAATCATTGTTAAGTGGCATTCTTCCAAATTGATCCTGATCTTTTTGGAGCTTCTTCACTTTTTATGACTTGAAATAGAATTACAGCATGATACATATGATTGAATGCCATTAACATTGACTACTGTTCTGCTTATATCCCAAACGGACAATGAAATACTATGAAGACAAGGGTGAAGCAGTTAAATATTCCACATAATATATGCCTAAGAAATACACTGTTTGCGTTAATAATTCTGCATAGATTTTCCACTTCAGTCCAACAGTTTTCAATAAGATTTGTAAGAATTGCAATTACTTTTAAATTGTAAACTTTATTCTACACCAAGCATTAATTATAACAGCATTAGTTATGTTTAATTCTTAGGAAAAATTAGCTATGGAAGATTTATGGGGTTTTATTTCCTATTATTATATATTCATTATTATTATATATTTATTTCATTAGTGGGTTGTTTTTCCTTTTTCTCTCCTGGCCCTTCCAAAATCACTAGTTTTCAATAGACTCCCCTTCCATTGTGCAACCCATTTTTTCATTCTAGCCTTTTTTCTATTTATGTTCTGATGTTTATTTTATACACAAGAGGTAGAATTAATTTCACATAAATTTGGCCATCTGAAATACCTTATGGATTTAATCTTTTTTTTTTTTTTTATGCTAACTCTGTAGTTAAAGGAAATAACATCTCTAGAGAATGGCTAATATAATCATAAAATAGTTATCTAAAATGGGAGGCATTAATTAAGTTTTGAAACCTCATGTCTTCTTTACTGAAAGAGACCAGATGATTAGTAAGGAATTGAGGCAACATCTAGACAGGCAAAGTAAGGATAAAGTAATGACATCTACTAAGATTAGTTTGGCTAACGTTATTTCCAGATGGTACTTTCTGCATGATTATATTCAGATGTGATGAAGGATTTGTATTTTTGTGGTCCATTTACACTGGCTGATCAAGACTTACCATTGATATACCCTTCAAGTGAGTTTATAAACCGAGGATTTTTCCACATGTTAATGTGGCTTATTTGGATTTGTCCCCAGATTGGTTGACACAGGATTTAGACATACAAGTACGTCAGCCATAATACTTACAAGGTAGATTATCATCAGCCAATACGTTTGTATGATTTGAAAGCTATCTCCACCTTTAAATCTATCTATAAGGTTAAAAATTTAAGAATCTGGAATGCAAGGAAACCAATGTAAAGATAACATTTTTGATCAATGTTCTTAAACAATTTCTTGTGTTTTCTATGCACAAAATAAATTACATGTGTTATTTTTACAATGCTAGACAAGAACTCTTACTTTTGCTTACATTATGCAAGCGAAAGAAGATAAGGGTTAATTAAGTTTTTGTGCAAGATGCACAAATAAGCTATTAATCCATTATGTAAATTAGGTTCACATCTGCAATAGGCATTACAGTAAATATGAGCCATCATATACAAACTCATAAACAGGAAATATTTTTGTTAGAACAGCATTAAGAACTTATTTCCATTGTTGAGTTAGTGAACACCCCTAAATGTGATTTATTATTGAAGAAGTAGAAAGATTTGCTCCTGACTGGGAGAAATGAGACTACTAAATCCTCAGGGATACATCACTCTCTTGTATTTGCTTCTTTTGTGTGAAGTCTCTTGCATCACTCATATGACTTTCAGGAAAGCTTCTTTTCTACACATAATTCAACTCCAAAAGAATTTTGACTTGATGCCTAGAAAGCAATTTAGCAAGTAATTTAGTTTTTGAAGGGAGTAGTAAAGCTATCCCATAGCTTTTGTTCTCAAGAACAGAAACAACCCTAGTGGAAGACTGTCAAATTTAGTTTTGAAAGAGCCGTCTTCAAGACACTGAAAGGAAAAAAGCCTAGCAGTGATCTGAAGGAGAAAGGAGTTAGATCCCTTCCCTTCTTTTCTATCTCTATAATTTTTTGAAGCATAAGCTTCATTATTGTATTGCTGATCAAATGTCACAGAAAGAAGTTTCTCTAAGCTGCTAAAACTCCAAAAGAAAAAATGGCCAGAAAGAAGAGAAATATATCTGATATCTAAACAAAGAGGGATTTCAAATGGAAAATAATTTAAAAGTTAATTCAATAGACAGAACACAGATACTTTAAAGATAATTAGATTGGTTTTTCTTACTCTGTGACAAAGCAATCTGATACCATTTTAAGTCCCCTAAATGTCAGATGTATTACAGTTGCCAGAAACAGGTCTGATGGCATGGAGACCCAATTCCATTATATAGAGTCTAACTGAACAGCTAATTTTATTTATTTTTTGTTTTGAGGATTTAGCTTTTGATTCACTGAATAATCTCTAAAAGCAAAACCTAAATGTATCACCTGGTTTATGCTATTTTGAGAAGAAATAATTTGTATGAAGTAGGAATAAGATCATCTACAGAATTAATAATTTTAATTATAGGAATTTTACTAATTGTAAAGAAAGAGAAAAATTCTCAAAAAAAATAAAATACCAGCTTCACAAAACTATTTGCTATCTTCTAGTATGTAAACATAGATCTTGGGTAGGTCTTAGTAGGCTTTTTTAATGTAATGCCTCACTGCTGTTGTATATATTGCCAGGACCTACTAATGACCTTTCAGCATCGATATACAGAGCAAGACCATAAATATAGTGCTGGGCTCTGCTAGTTCAAATTAGTTGTCTGAGTTATACTCTGTTTTACTCCGTAATGATAAGGCTTTCTTATGATTCGAAGAGCTGGTAAATGTATCACAAAGTTAAAGAGTAACATTGTTGAATTATGGTAGAAAATTTTAGAAATTTTAAAAGTAAAGTAAGGAAAACATTAGGTCAAGTAAAGAACTGGCTCTTTACTTGAGGCTCTCCCTCTCTCTCAGGCAAAATGGAAAACAACACTATGGTTAGGCAGGACAGAGGAAGATTCAAGAAGGGCAGGGAAAGATTAAGAGAACAGCATGTTTGGAATTAAATGTGTGGAATGAAAAATAAAATTATTCCTAAAAAGAAAATGACAATTCTCACTGCAACACAACACATATCATTAACCTCTTTTTTTTTTTTCCACACCTTTCCATGATTCCATGATTTCACTGTATTCTCAGTTGATCCCTTATCCTGCATGATTGATGACCTGATTATTGGATGAGGTAAAGGCTGTAGGTATTGTGTACCTGGACTTTTCAAAAGCATTTGATACTGTCCTCCATAGAATTCTTGTGGAAAAGCTGGCTGAACACATCCTGGATGAGCATACGATCTGCTAGATCAAGCACTGGCTGACTGGAAGGTCCCAAGAGTGGTGCTCACTGGATTTAAATCCAGCTGGCAGATGGTCACAAGTGGTCTTCCTCAGGGCTCAGTGTTTGACCATTTCTATTTAATATCTTTATTGATGATCTTGATAAGGACATAGGGTGTATCATCAGTAAGTTAGAAGATGACACCAAGTTAAGAGGGAGTATTGATTCACATGAGGATAGGGAAGTTCTACAGAGAGACTTAGGTAGATTGGATCATTGGGCCAACATTAATGGTATGAGCTTCAACAAGGCCAAATACCAGGTCCTGCACTTGGGCCACAATAACCCCATGCACCGCTACAGGCTTTGGGAAGTGTGGCTGGAAAGTTCCCTGGCAGAAAAAGACCTGGGGGTTCTAATTGACAAGTGGCAGAATATGAGCCGGCAGTGTGCCCAGGTGTCCAAGAAAGCCAATGGCATCCTGGCTTGTATTAGAAATAGTGTGACCAGCAGAAGTAGGGAGGTGATTGTCCCCCTGTACTCAGCACTGGTGAGGCCACACCTGTAGTATTGTGTCCAGTTCTGGATACCTCAATACAAGAGAGACATCGAGGTGCTGGAGCGAGTGCAGAGGAGGCCAATGAAGCTGGGGAAGGGCCTGGAGAACAAATCGTATGAAGAGTGTTTGAAGGAGCTGGGACTATTTAGTTTGAGGAAGAGGAGGCTGAGGGGAGACCTCATAACTCTCTACAACTACTTGAAAGGACACTGTAGAGAGGTTGGTGACAGAACGAGAGGGAACGGCTTCAAGCTCCAACAGGACAGGTTTAGACTGAACACTAGGAAAGAATTTTTCACAGAAAGAGTGGTTGGCATTGGAATAGGCTGCCCAGGGAGTTGATTGAGTCACCATCCCTGGACACGTTTAATAGTTGTTTAGATGTGCTACTGGGGGATATGGTGTAGGGGAGAACTTTGTAGAGTAGGGTAGATGGTTGGACTCAATGATCTCAAGGGTCTTTTCCAACTGAAATGATTCCATGGTTGGGGTACCAGGACTGCTGCTTGCTTTAGGCATATGCAATGGATCCTTGTAAAGCCAGTTGGGGATAAACTAGCCTGTGAGGTTTCTGAAGATTTCCAAATATGGGAATTAATGGTGTTCTATTGTTCTCACACTAAAGCAATTCTTCAAGTGTTAGCAATCCATCCATTTCTTACTTGCATAGATCTGTTCTATATAACTGTATACCTATATAACAGGAATGGAAGCATGCCATCTATGTATAGACAAATATTTGAGTAATTTCTGTTTTAAGTCAAGGCAGTTACTGCAGAGATTAAAACCAAACCTTTCTTTCATGTAAACAGTGACCAAAGAGTAATAGCTATGCAAAACTGACTGCACAGGGCTGAGGCACTGACCTTGGAAGTATTCAAAAGATGGATTGACATGGTGCTTAGTGACATGATTTAGAGATGTGGTTTTTGGATTTTGTCAGAGTTAGGTTGATGGTTGGACATGATGATCTTAAAGGTCCCCTCCAACCTAGACAATTCTGTGATTATTCTATGATTCTATGAAAGAAATACATCCACTTCACTTATGGCTCAGGGTATTTAAAGATTCTTGAAAACTTAATATCTGAGAAGTCACAAACCAAGCTACGGAACATTGCAGCTTTTCTCACTTTTTCAGTCTGACTGAAGTCATCCTGACTTCTTTTCAAGACATGCCAGCTGTTTACTGGATTTATTTTTCCTCTGGTCCCTGTGTGGTTAGTCAGGAAGGGGAGAGAGTGGAGCCTATTGTGCATCTTTCAAGCATTATCAAGGAACTGAGAAAAAGAAGTCAGGCTGTCAAAGAAAACATAACACAGGACTGAGGGGGAAGCAATCACCACGGATGCATCATTCCAGATAAGACATCAGGATGACGATGACTTCTTGGAAACTTACTGTCTCCCCTCAGTTCCTTAAATGTTCAGTAGAAGGTTCAGCATAACATCGAGGAATAGGAGTAAATATTTTGGTTATGCATGACAATTATAATTGTTCTAAATGAGGCATTTCTGTATTAATTAGATCATATGGGTTTTTTAATCATTAATCAGTCTGTGTATAGGGTGCATTTTTTTTCCCCAGAATAATAATCTGAATGAAAAATAACTGAAACAATGAAATGGTGGAGTGGAAAATTCAACCAGTAATATTGAATAAGAGTAAAACTAAAAAAAAAAAAAAAAAAGTGATTCCTTACAGCAGAATATGCTCAAAACAAAATAACACAAATTAGGTAAGTGATCAAGTATGTTACAAAAAAATCACTCTGGATGACATCCTAGATATCAAATTGCTGATGTAATAGCTGTAATCTTGATAGTTTTGAATTTGCATTCTGTTCTGCTTATGAAAAAGATCTCAAAAACCTTGTTCTTAACTCATAAAAAGTTGGGGGGTTTAATAATTTTTTTTTATTTCAAAATTTATTGGAGTGGTGAAAAGCAATCTTTGGTTGTGAAAAGCAAGAACCATAAGAAGCTAGCAAACTGCCCAATAATCTGTATACGGTAAAGTTGGAAGCACTACTGATTTTTAAAGAAAACGGGTGAGAATATTATGTTTCAGATCCTGAGTATACTTTTAAAGGGAATCTTCAAATTGTCACATTTAGTGAAGACTTCGTTTGATGCAGGCAGTAGTTTTCAGGATTAGCTGTACAATGAGCTTCAAAAATTTATCTGAAGTCTCCACTTGTTGATGAGTATTAAGACTAGGAGCAATATTTTTAATTTTTTTCTTAACTAAAACTCCAGAAATGAGTATGGTGTGGAGATTGAGTCCTCAAAATTCTGTTGGTCTATACAACTTTTATTGTGCCACAATGCATTCTAAGGTAGACAACCAATGCTGCACAAGAGGTTCTTGCAAAAACATATCACTAAACATGACTAAGATTGGCTTCTTTTCCCAAGCTTTTATGTTGCTGTATTCGTGGGGTTTTTTTAAGAAAATCCACAATTCATCTGCTATGTTTTGGCTGTACAAAAAAAAATAACATTGAACCTTGTCCTTATGAAGATTTCCTACCTAATCATATTCTGGCTACCCGAGGTGCAACCTTTCACATATTTAAGTTTCACTGAAACATGAGAGCATACTTACCCATTTCCTGAAAGGATTAATGAGTTTTATGGGAATTAGACAATGGATGGGAACACTGATGGTCAGCTACAAGGTGACAAAGCTACAGTTTACAAAAAATCTCAAAGTTTAATAGCCTGAGCTATAAACCATAACAAATTCCATTGAATTCCCCATGCTCAGATTCTAAAGAAAGTATTTCATCCAAGGAGAAAAAGCAGAGATATAAAAATATTTATGAGTTTAGAAAAAAAATAAACCCCATTAATGTATTATCAATAATAATTAATAACAAAAAATGAAATATCAAAATAAAAATATATACAAAATTGTATTCCGTACTGGAAAAGTTCCGGGCTGGTCTCAATGTTGAATGGGAACTTGATTGTGGAACACATTAATGGGGATCAAAGGTACATAAACTGACAGGGTCCTCCTTACACATACACATTAAAGAGAGCCACTGAAGAACCTAAGCCAGTGAACAAACAAACACTGAAAAAGGGCCAAACTTACCCCTTTGCTCCCTCAACGTTTATACTGAGCGTGGCAGATGGAATGGAATGGAATACCCTATATACAGTTTGGGCCACCCGATCTGTCCTCACACACCTCCCATCCCCCCATCCCCCCAAGTTGCAACCCCTCCATGGGGTAAACAACCAAGTCAGCTGACTCTGGTTGCCACAGTAACAAGTATAAGCAAGAGCTTCTCTCATTGAACAGAAAGTTGACTGTGCTCCATCCCCAATCCAAGAGAGCAGTCTCTCTGAGGGATATTTTCAGACATACTAGAAATTAGGACCTTCTGATAAAACCATATTAGTTGAAATACAGGAAAAGTTATGGTACTACCTTACCACTAAACAGTGTTGACATAGACACATAAGTAGCCAGAGAGTAGCCATGTCAGGCCCAGACGGGCCATTATTGGAGCTTTTATATAAACATAAACATATCAGTGCATGTTTGGTTATTCTGTGTTTTCATTTCTTTCCAGATTTCAAATTAGATTAGTAGAAGATCTTTAAAGACAGATAAATTCTTCTTAAAGTTACTTTCCTTTGTACTAAGCTACAGCAAGCAACCCAAATAGAAGTAGGTGGTCTGTATGGCTTTCTGTGGGTTAACAGGAAGAAGCAAAGACCAGAAGAGGAATAGAAGAAGCAGGAACACTGACAGGCCACAGCCCATGAGCAAATCCTAATAACCAATAAACAGCACTTAAGGGCCCTACTGATTGAGGGGAATTCTGTCTGTCTGTCAGTTGAGGGGTTGCAGGGGTGTGTCAGTTGGGAAAGAAGCAACTTAGTACTATATAAACTGTGTGTTTATTGTAATAAACAATTCTGGTTGCACCTCCAATCAGGATCCCTGACTTCATACGCTGCAGTTTTCAGTGGGAGAAGGTGAACCATGTTATGAAAACAGTTACAATCTGCTAGAAAATACATGTTATATGTTATCTTGACAAGGAATTTCTGATGTGATCAAAGAGAAGAAAATTGTAATCAATGCCATTGTAACACTGATGATTTACATTGACTGATACGTCAAAACAAGTTCTCAACAGAATGAGTTGTAGTCATGCCTATCATTTTTTCTTTCTTTCCTTGATGGTAATTCCTCAACTGCACAAGCAAACTGCATCACAACGACCAAAGATATTCCTTTTCCAAGTAATCCATCTACTTATGCAATACAGAATAGAAGTGAATAAATGAATCATCAACTTACTAAAGAAGTTAGTAGTTCTTTAGCATCAACTGCTAAAGAAGAAATGATGTACAGGGTTACATTTTACTTTAAATTTGTGTGTCTTACTGTACTCATGTGCATCTGATTTAAGTTTATCCTCCTTTTAACACAGTACAGTAGTTAGAAAAAAATTTTAATTTGTCAAAATTAATACCTCCTCATGAACTACATTATTGAACCACAATACTAAATACTGCTACAGTTGAAATGTAGCAGCCTATATATCAAAGCGAAAAGAAAGAGGTTGTCTCAGAGTCTTCCTCTGGAAGATGACTTCTAAGTGACTTGTAGAAAGTAAATAGCAAAAATATAAGTTGTTAGGAATGCTTAGAAAAAAACCTTCCAGGTTGAGCTTTGGTGGTTTCAAATGTTGTTATGATGAAAAAAAAAAAGAAACATGCAAAATTTTATAATGTTACTATTCCACTGTGTA
Organism: Scolopax mira; assembly: GCA_004320125.1. Lineage (NCBI taxonomy): Eukaryota > Metazoa > Chordata > Aves > Charadriiformes > Scolopacidae > Scolopax > Scolopax mira. Next base: position 74,936 of record BJBW01004512.1, on the reverse strand, counting down.
GCTTAGGTTTTTTTCTCAAAACCAAAAAGATAGAGCTAGCATGACAATACCTGGCAGAAAACTCTAGTTAGTATTGCAATAAACCCCACATTTCTATACTTGAAGAAACAAGATTTTTGGGTAAATCAAAATATAAAACTGTAATTTAATTTTGTTTTTCTTCTCAGTACATGTGACTCCTGCTGTGCACAGGAAATAATATAGACCTAGATTTTCAAACATAGATGAAAAGGTCAAGAACACTTTATGCAGAAAACAAATGTCAAGAAACATAAATTTCAAAATGGTCCTTTTGTTCTATTTGCCCATCTCTCTTTTTAAAAATACTTTTGAATGAATACTATTTTAGCATTATAAATATACCAGCTGGGTATGTCTGACAGCTTATTTTCACAGTGATACCCGTTTTAAAATCAATACTGTAAAATTAGCCGTAAAACTATATGAGGATGGAAGACACCAGGATTTAAAAAATTGTTTTAGTCCCCCTCTACCATGACATGTATCTGTCAGACACCACAGAGATATCACTGTTTCTGAGGATTCTCTTTCTGGAGCCTTTTTCTGAAGACTAGGGTGTACTGAAAGATAAGGATACCAGTTCATATCTGGGACACTTCCAAGTCAATGCTCAGTGGAAGGATAGGTGGTGGTGGGTGTTATTTATAATAATAAACCATGCAGAAAATAAATTAATAGTAGGGTGAAGGAGAAAGAAAAAATACGTTTGGAGAACGAGGAGTAGAGTTACAAATAACAAAAGAAAGGACAAGAGAAAGACTGTGATCACCTGCAAGTACTCCTAATGCGAAGAAGTTCTCTGAAGGTGTCCAGGAAGCTTCTCAGCTTTACTTCATGGTGCTTTTTCCAGAGATGTGATGTAACAAGAGAATGAAAGCAAGTCTTTTCATCATATTTCCTAAATGTGTAACTGTGAATGGCTGAATTGATCTAGGTCAGAAGATGGATAAAAAAGAGACCTTGAAGCTTCTGGGACCTTAAATGTAAATAGAGAGATGAGGGGCAGAGGGCAGTCAGAACCGTATTGTGATCCTCCTTATAGAAGAAGGATCAGTGTATGTATGCACCAAGGTCTCCACTACAGCAAGATTGAACATGAAAATGCTTGTGCCCACCAGTTCATGGAAGGTTTGCCAGGTCATATTTATGGTCACTCACAGAAACCAGGTCAAAGTACCCACTCACCCGAAAGAGTCTTTTTTGATGCTCAGAGGTCCTCCTGATTTATAGCTTGACAGCATTAAAAAAAAAAAAAAAAAAGACCAAGGAAGTGGAATGACCAGAACACATCTCTATAAAGGTAGTTTTGAGGCATTGCTTGAGAGCAAACCATGCCATTATGTCTCCTTAAGAGCTACATGGGGCAGGAGAAGGGAGGGTGTGTCAAAGGAGAGGTAAGTAGCAAAAGTCTAAAAAGGATCTCTGAGAAGACAAAGGCAACTAGTGGGCAGAAGCTATTCTTCTGCAGGACTTGCCCAATCCAGGATAAAACTATAGAATTCAGGGTCATCATGACTTATAAGAGCAAATTGTGGGAATTACAGTGAGCATACTCCAGGCACAAAGCAAACTGGGGCCCACAAAGTCACAGCAACTATAGTCCAAGAGGTCTGTGATGGAGAACTATTTTCTAGCCCATAAAAGAAATTTTCCCTACACTTGTGCAATACTTTGTCTAGCAGCTCAGACATGTCTCAGAAAAGGCCTCTGATCCAGTGATTATAATGTTGCAGTCAACAATTCAGTGAATGAGAAATATGTAAGCTTCTTGTAGTATTTAGGTAGTAGGTGTGGGTCTCGCTGCATATACAAATCAGGCCTGCCTTCAATGCTCCTGACAGTTATCTCAAGCTACATTAAGCCCTGAGGTGAGCACCATGAAGTCTATATCTCAGGGTGGTCTTTAAAGGTGCCTTCCATTCCAAACTATTATATGGTTCTATAATTCTGTGATCTATGATCCTATACTTCTATGATCTTGACTGGCTGCCAAATGCTCACCAAGACGCTTTCTCACTCTCACTTCTCAAGAAGGTGATGGTAGAGAATAAGGTGAAAAAGTTTTTTGGTCAACACAAGGACAAGGAGATCACATACAGTAACAGGCAAAAGAAACTCAACTTGAGGAATTCAATTTCATTTTTTTCATTAAAATAGATTTGGATAGTGATGAGCAAATTAAGAGAACACCTCCTTCTTCTTCCATGCTTAGCTTCCCTCCTTCACTTCAGACTCTTCTACCTCCCTGCATATGAGAGGAGCAGGGGGAATGGGGAATAAGGTTAGTCCATAGCAGTTCCTCTCTGCTGTTCCTTTCTCCTCACATTTTTCACCTGCTCGATTATAGGTCCTCTCCATGAGCTGAAACCCTCAGGAAAAAAACCTGTTCAAACATGAATCCACCATGGGACACAAAGTTTCTGTCAGGAGAATTTAATCCACCATAGTCTTTCCATGCAGAGCAGTTCCTTGAAGAAATAGCCATCTGCACCATTGCGGTCCCTCCACAGCCTGCAGGGAACTGCCTGCTCCAGTGCCTGGAATACCTCCTCTCTCTTCCTTCTCTGACCTTGGTGTCTGCAGAGTTGTTTCTCTTTGTGAAGAGCTGCAAGGAGGGGAAGATCTATCAACAATGGATGGGGATTAAATCAGGTATTACTTGAGAGACATTGATCCTCAGCAGTGGGATGCACCCAAGGACATTGTGAGTTGGTCAATATCCTTGAAAGGCCATCTTTTAAAGATCCAAGAGATTGGGGACAGTTCCTGACAACTGGATAAATTAAAATAATACACTATAATAATTCTTAAGGAAGTCTACCAGGTCAACCTAGGGAACTGCATCCTCCAGTCACTGGGTCAATCATGGACTAAGTCCTCTGGCAAGGCATTTATGGGTACATGAAAGAGGGTGACTGTAAATCATGGATGAATCATGGGTGATTAATCTGATTCCTTTTTTTGGTAAAATGGCTGGATTTGTGGATAAGAAAAGAGGACTGGAAATTATTTACTTTGTCTTCAACAAAGCTTTTGCTGCCATCTCCCACACTACTCCTTTGTCTAAATTGGAATGATACTATCTAAATAGGAGGACTTCTTCCTTCTTTCAGTATTAAACAAGTGTAATTCTGCTCCTTACCATAGTATTAGCTCTAACCCAAACCCTGGACTTTGAAGAGACACTGCTCCTTCCAAAGATAACAAGTTCATGAGAAGATCATTATATTGTGATCCCACAATTGCTTCTGGAATCCCCAATTCATTACCAGCACAAATATAGCAATGGTCTTTCTCCTCTTGTCATCCTTAGGCAAACTCTAATTTTACTCCTTTACCTGAACCTAGTTACTCACAGGAGAGCCTATGGCATGAAGAGATGAAAATTTACAAAAAAGGATCATATTGTGGAAATCCTTAGTTTCCTTGAACAACTTAATTTCAACCCCAGTTGATGTGTAGCTGCAGTCTTCCTGCTTCTTTCACGAATACCCTAATGTAGTTTTAGTGCTACCCCTGGTGTTAAGCCTAACCAGTTCTAAGCAGAGACTGTCACCCTCAGCCCCTGCCTCAGCTGCAATTCAGCTTTGTTGCAGCCACATCGCTGTCTACCCATGCATTTCATTGATCCGCACCCTGACTTCTGAGCTTGACTTCTTGCCACAAATGTGCTCCATGGTCTGGTCTGGGAGCTGCCGTTGGATGCCTGTGCCTGCCCTGCCCCCCTGCTGGGAGCACTTGCCCTGCTGGCCCCATCATCCACTGCAGCATGCAACCCCCAGGGAGTAGCCAACCTGCAGTACACCCTGACAGTACTTACACATTTAACAACAGTATAATGCTACATCATTATATGGTTGTCTGTTATTGTGTGCTTATAAAGAAATGCATTTTGTCTCCATACTGAGTTTTGTATTCTAACAAAGAAATAGGTGTAACAGCCATCCTAAGAGAAAAGTTAACTGTGATACTGGGGTGCTGTGTATAGTTTTTGAAGGTAACTGTTCCAGATCAGCTACATTCTCTTATATTTTCTAAGTAGTCAGAAGTCCATGCAGACTGAACTACCTACCAACTCTGTACTCTCCTGCTACATACCTTGAGGCAGTCCATTTAGTCTGAGTCAAAGACCCATCTTTGTCCTGAGAAAGTCAAATGACAGCCCAGAGTGTTAGAGTGGATAAAGGGTACGTAGCCTGACAAGACAACCCACAAAGTGCTTGAGTATGAGAAGCTCTCGATTTTCTTGATTTCTTGTTGTGCCACTGGTAGTATAGAACTTCATGTCTACATACTTTAGCAGTTGTAAAAAGGGATCATTTTCAGTGAAGGCAGAGGGCAACAGTCATCCCACAGATTGGGGTGGAGTATTTTAAGGCAATTAAAATATTAGTAGCTTTTATTATTGTCCATTCTGTTTCTATGGTGCTCTAAGATACTTTGTTTCTAAGACACCTTCAAGGATTAGGCAATATATATTTCTGTTTACCACAGTAAAGAAAGGTTACATATCTTCATGCTGTGGTATAGATATGTACATAGCTGGAGCTAGCACTGAATGACCGTCTATGTGAAAATAGCATAAATTATTTAGGACTACATCTCACTCTAGAACACAGGTCTTCTTTCTTCGTTTTAGCCTTTTGCTGGGTCACATAGCCTCTGGGAGCTGTTAAAAATGGGCTGACTTTGCAACAGTATCTTTGACAGCAATTTTTATATATGAAACTAATGAAATTTTTTTACACTCAACAGCAACAAGAAGGTTTTATATTTGAAAAGAATAAGATAGGGACAATTTAAACATCCAATGTGCTTTGGAAAACATCCCATAGTTCTTTCTTACATCCTTCCCACACCTGTTACTAGCAAACATAATCAAATCCAGTCCTTTTATTCAGTCTATTGGTTATCATACTACAGCCACAACTCTTGGCTCAGGATGAAGGAACTGAGAGTAAACTGCAGCTCCGCTTCACACCTAGCCAGAGCTCTGCTAGGCCAATTAGAAAGTTGGCCTAGAAAGCCTTCAATTTTATTTGCATGAAATGCTACTAAGAAAGGAGAGAAGCTATGCAGTATTTATATAATGCAAGTTCCCTAGTATCACTTTTTCTTTTATTATTCACTAGGTGGAAATTGTCTTTACAGCTTTTTGAAGCCATATAAACCCATAAGATATATCTGGTTTGAGATGCAGCTATTTCTTTATTAATCTGTGCATTTTTTTCGCTTTGGCTCCTGTACAAGCTAAAGCTTGCTTAGTCAGCTGGCCTGAGGAAGAGAGTAAAACTCATTAGGACATGCAAAGAATATGCCTGGCATAACCATTTCAATTCCTGCATGATCAGCCCACAGTCTACAAGGAAATTTCAGGAGAACTTTCTTGCCAGGACATCCACAGGAGATGAGAACAATGCCACAAGAGACTAAAGACAATCTAGCTAAGGCTTAATTTTCTGGGTACAAATAAATAATTTGCTGTTCCCACTAAATATCTACTCAATATATGGTAAATCCATAAACACCAAACCTTTGCCTTGGAATTATTACTTTTAATGGACTCCCATGCTCCAAGCTGTGGATTGGAGAATATAAGGATGTTTCTGGGCATTAAGCAGACTACTGGAGGTTATCAGGAGGAAGCAGGTAGGCACTTCATTCCTGGAAAATGAGAAAAGATAAAAAAAATGTAAAAGATAATCTTTGACGAGTTTAGAAGTTTTGCTGGAAAGAATAAGGAAGAAAAAATCTTAAAAAGAAATGAAGATGCTGTTCTACTCACTCAAATCCAGCCTCATCAGTTTCTGCAGTCACTGCAATAGGACATAAGACTCAGGAATGATTTTGATTAGATGGGCATTTATAATTTTTGGAAGTACAGACTGGTTTTAGTCACCTACTACTGAAAAAGACTGGGATTATCTGGTTCAACATGGCAGCAGTCGTTATGCAAGCAGAGATTTTTTTGAGTGGCTGTTAGCTTTAGCTTTTCCATTATTTTCATCATCTTTTGTTGTGTCTATACTACTAAATTAAACAGTGATGGGGTTATTCCTGGACACTGGCATACCTTTGTTTGAGTACACTATTTTTTCATGGAACAGGAGTATTTTACCTGTCCCTGGCATGGAATTTCATTGGGATAATCAGTATTCTCCCAGGCACTTTCCAGACAAGACAGGGAATTAACACTAGCCAGGAATTATTTCATGATAACTTTAGAAGTAGTCCATTTTAATTGTTAGGCAAGTTTAATAGCACATACAGGGGTAGATTGCTCTGTTTGTCATCAGGGCAAGAAAACTTTCACAGACCATTTCTCACAGGATAAGAATAGGCCATGCACTTTTATGTCTACCTATCCCTTTTTCTCTTTTCCAGTCTCCTGGTAACATCTGGGGTATGGCTCTGAGGAGGGTCGATTAACAGAATCGTGGCAGAGGAGACACAGATACCTCCATTCCTTGTTCCTCCTTAATATCTATTGAGCATAATATTATTGACAAAGTTTAAATTATTTTAAGCTTCCATAATAAAGACACTTAAGTAATATATCATGTACATTTTTTAGAATACTTTTTAGAACACTTTAGGAGTTATTTCTGGTTGTTCATGAATTTCCTGGGATCACTAGTACAAAGGAAGAAGTGCAAGCAATTTATCATTAAGATTTTGGCATGGTTTTTGGTATGAAAAACAGTATTTATATTAGGGTTTGAGCCTTTACAGTTCTCTGAGCTGATGTATAACTCTACAGTCACTGAAAACCAACACATACTTGAATGTTCATGTTCTCATCCCCATAGCTTGGCCATGAGTCTGAGACTTCCAGTGTGTTAGTAGTTGTAAAGATACGCAGCCTGAAGTTCCATTAAGAATGTTCATTTTGGAAACTTTACTGATTTCAGGGTGTTTTGTTTTTTTTTTTTTTAGTATATCAAAAGAGTAGGTAGAGAAGTTCTTTTTGCTTTATTCATGCACTGCCAATATAGTTTTGATATTTAGATGAAAATGCCAGAAGGAAAACAACCTTCCTGAAAATGAACAGTATAGCTTTCCTTAAAGTAGAAGATGGGAGGAGAATTCTGTTCTGAAATGGGTTTATTTTCCTTAGTTACTGACCCTGTTTTCAACACAATTCCAACAAAAAGCCCTCCCCATCCTCATATATCTTTCCTCATGACTGCTTTACTCCAAGTGTTGCCCATAGACAACTGAAGTCCTACATTAAGATACCATTTTTTATAAAGTTATAATATTCTATAATTATAAAATATAAACATAAAAATATAAATTTTATAACTTTATATTTTTTTATAAGTAGAGTTACTCATAGAAATATATTGCCTTAAAACTGAGTTTGTATTTAATATTTTTTTTACACTTATTAAATTAAAAAGTTGTGTTAATTTCTCCTGCACCTCATATTCTGGACAGGATATTTGTCACTTTTCCATTACTTGTTCAAACAGACAAAAAAAAAATCCCAGACATTTATTCTTATTCAACCCAGACAGAGAAAGAAAAGGGGAGGACTTTGATGTGGAATACTGTGCATGTTCATTTTCAGATTTAGAATCATACAATCATAGAATCATTTGAGTTGAAAGGGACCTTAAAGATCATCGAGTTACAACCCCCCTGCTATGGGCAGGGACACCTCCCACTAGAGCAGGTTGCTCAAAGCCCCAGCCAGCCTGGCCTTGAAAACTTCCAGGGATGGGGCATCCATGACTTTCCTGGGCAACCTGTTCCAGTGTCTCACCACCCTCACTGTAAAGAGTTTCTTTCTGGTGTCTAATCTAAATCTCCTCTCTTCCAATTTAAAACCATTGCCCCTTGTCCTGTCGCTACATTTCCTCATAAAGAGTCCCTCTCTGGCTCTTCTGTAGGCTCCCTTCAGATATTGATAGGCTGTTATAAGGTCTCCGTGGAGCCTTCTCTTCTCCAGGCTGAACAACCCCAGTTCTCTCAGCCTGTCTTCATAGGAGAGGTGCTCCATCCCCCTGATCATCCTTGTGGCCCTCTGCTGGACCTGTCAGCTCTCCTGGCTTCTGGCGTGCACTGCTGGCTCATGTTGAGCTTTTCATCTACAAGTACTCCCAACTCTTTCTCAGGGCTGCTTTCCAGGCATTCTCTGCCCAAGCTGTATTTGTGCCTGGGATTGCCATGTACCAGGTGCAGGACCCTGCACTTGGCTTGGTTGTACTTCATGCAGTTTGCATGAGCCCACCTCTCCAGCCTGTCCAGGTCCCTCCAGTGTGTCAACTGCACCACAGAGCTTGGTGTCATCAGCAAACTTGCTGAGGGTGCGCTCTATCCCACTGCCCATGTGACCAACAAAGATGTTAAACAGTACTGGTCCCAATACCGACCACTGAGGAACACCACTCATATTACTGGCTGCCACTTGGACATTGAGCTGTTGTCTACAACCCTTTGAGTGTGGCCATTCAGCCAGTTTCTTATCCACCGAGTGGTCCATCCATCAAATCCATGAGTATCTAATTTGGAGACCAGGATGTCGTGCAGGACACTGTCAAATGTTTGCATAAATCCAGGTAGATGATGTCAATTGCTCTGCCCTTGTCTACCAAGTCTGTGGCAGTATCATAAAAGGCCACCAAATTTGTTAGGCACGATTTGTCCTTGGTAAAGCCATGTTGGCTGCCTCCAATCACCTCCTTATTTTCTGCGTGCCTTAGTAAAGATTTCAGGAGGATCTGCTCCATGATCTTGCTAGGCACAGAGGTGAGAGTGACTGGCCTGTAGTTCCCTGGGATTTCTTTGTTTCCTTGTTTGAATATTGGAGTTATGTTCCCCTTTTTTCCAGCCTGAGGGGACCTCAGCAGATTGCCACAATTTCTCCAATATGTTGGAAAGGGGCTTAGCAACTTCATCTGCCAGCTCCCTCAGGACCCATGGATGGATTTCATCAGGTCCCATGGACTTATGCACCTTCAGATTCCTTAAGAGGTCTCAAACCTGATCTTCTTGTACTGTGGGCAGTTCTTCACTCTCAGAGCCCTTGTTCTTGCCTTATGTGACTTGGGCAGTATGGTTTGAGCCCTTGCTGGTGAAGACTGAGGCAAAAAAGTCATTCAGTAGCTCAGTCTTACCCATATCCTGGGTGACCAGGTCTCCCATTTCCTTCCGGAGGGGACCTACAGCTTCCTCCTCTTGTTTTGTCCCTGATATATCTATAGAAGTTCTTTTTATTATCTTTCACATCCCTGGCTATATTTAGTTCTGCCTGGGCTTTCACTTACCTGATCTCATTTCCGGCTTCTCGGACAGTTTCTCTCTCTTAATTATGATTATTTAAAATAAAAAAGAGAAATGTGATAAAGATAAATTGTTCACTTTCCCTAACCCCTTTGCTTTCTTCAATTCCTTCCTATCTATGCAGCTTTTCATCCTGAGCATGGAGGAGGTGGACCTTGAATACTAACCAGATTCCTTGGGCCCCTCTCCCCTCCAATGCTTTTTTTGTCATGTCACTCTGCCAAGCAAATCTTTCAAGAGGCCAAAGTCTGTTCTCCTGAAGTGAAGGAGATTAATGTGGAAGACAACTATGCATAAGGTGTATGCTGGGATAAAGATCATAATATTAGAGAAAGAGAATATATGTGAGGGTATGGTTACTTGTGCTTTTGCTAAGAAGACATCTAATATCTGTTGTTCATCCTCCTTCAAGGTAAAGATGTCAGAGACAAAAAATGAGTGGGGAAAGCAGATGGTAATTAATCCCCATCTCAAACTCAAATTTGAGAGGTTTTATATATTGTGTATATACTAAGTACTTAGATATCTATATATCAGAATACTTAAGAAAGATATTTCTGCTTTTCTGGAAGAAGATGCGTGGAAAGATAGCATAGAGTATTCAGTGATGTCAACCAACCCAAGTGCAATGATAGGAGGAAATCAGAAGACGTGGATTGACAAAGATCTGGTCGTCAGATGGAAAGCAACCTAGAACCTGTCATAGTTCGTGAAGTTTTTATTAGAGAATGAAAAAAGGTATAGTCATTTCTATTTTTTTTTCCCCATATATTAATGATCAAACCCCAATAATGTTAAATGTGAAGCTTTGGTAGCTTCCATTTCTCTTCTGTCTCTCTACCAAAAGCATAACAAAATACTGCAGAGGCAGGATTTCAAATAATGTGCAGACAGCAGTGGAAAAATGCAGAACAAATAAACTTCATTTGCAGAGATGGGAACGCACATAAAAATATTCTAACTTAAAAAAAAAATTCCAATGATTATATTGCAAGGCTAAAGTTGCTGTGAGAAAAAAAACAAACTTTGTACCACTGAGGTATCTTCATAGAATTTTTTATATACATTACCTACAGGCGCATCACATTCTCAAACTGATGAAGTGGTTCCCATGAGAGAGAATTTCTCTGTCAGAATGAAGATGCACTTTGCTGACAAATCTAGCAAAGTTTGCTAACTTTTCTGACAGGGTTAAGGAGAAGTGGTCATTTCTTGGGTAGCCTGGGACTTCAGCAAGCCAATAAAGGCAGAAGAGAAGGAGGAATGTTCAGTCTGCAAGAGTGAAGCAGAAGAGAAACAGAAGAAAAGCTGTTTTGCACTAATGATTCCTTAGGTTCCAAAGCAGAGAATGTTTTTCAGAGACCTGAGCCTAAGACACGCAAAGAGCTTCACAGCATGCATGCAGAATCATACCCTGCACTTGTTGAAGTGCATCTATATTTTCTTATTCTCCCTGTGAGGTGATCTGAGATCTCATCACACATTTCAATAGATCCTTCAGATTGCATAAGAAGTATCATGATCATGCAGGGAAAAAGGAAAGTAGCAGTCTTGGTACTGTCAGCACTTACGGTGTTGCAGGAAGGCAACTGTAAGCCAATGAAAAAAAGTAAGGCAGAGGTAGCTATTCTCATAAGGAATACTATTACAGGTGCTGCTGATATTTGATTCAAATTTTTGCTTTTTCTTTTCTTCTCATCTTGTTAATACCTTGAAATGTACTGTTTTCTGTTCTATTTCTATTATCTGTACTTTCTGTGTGAGTAGTTACTGCATCAGATAGATAAAGTAAACTGTTATCTGTTTTAAATACTCTATGTATTAAAATTAGTTCAAATTATTAGTTCAAAACTACCTCATTGGCTTCAAAAATCATGCTAAGCCAAATAGATATACAGTAAACCAGTAGATCAGAATTCAATTAGCATCCATGTAAATTTTCAAAATAAATTTCTTCTGTGGCTCGTTTAAAGACTAGGGCAGAGAGAATAATATTAAGCTTTTGCATGTATTTTCCTGGGGCTAATCAATAGTACAAAATATATTATTTATTTTGCATTTAAAGAAGATACCTGTGAAATTTCATACCATTCCTTTTGTTTTAAATACTGACCGACTGCATGAAATAACTTGCCAAAATTGCCACGTAAATCCACCTTTTAACAAAAGAGAAAATTTTGATGTCTCTGACTTGATTACCCAGAAAATATTAAACATGTAATATCTAAATGAATCTGTCAGAAACTAATATTAAATAAAACGAAGACAGAGGACTATTTATATTTGGGTGCTTGAACAGTTTTTGATAGTTAGTCAATCCAGAAGTTTATTAGCAGAATGGTTTTTGACAGCACTAAATAAAGTGTAAAGTGATCCCCCAATGACAGTGAGCAACAATAGGATTAGCTTATGGGGTTTTTTTCACAGTGAATCTAATTAAATAAAGCTAATGGTCACAAAAAATGCAAATTAAGAGATTAATAAATTGATTGGTTTATAAATTAGACTTGAGTACATCAAGCTCTAAAATTCCCATTGGAATTAATTGCATAAATAAAATGGGATTGTGGTGGCCTTGTAACAATGTCTAGTACACAGCTGGATAAAATCTTAGGTTGGAAAGACCGGATGTCCACTGAGCAGCATCCTAGGAAGAACTTGTAGCTGCACTGATGGGATTCATCATGGTGTAAAAGACTGTATCTATGTCCTTTTAAAGACAGTGAAAGCCTATAGAAAACTTAAGGATGCAAGTCATCAAAGTAATTTTCAACATCTACCTTAGGCTGAGGTGATTCATGACCTAAAGGTATCTGTGGAGAATGAGAAAGTTGGAGATGTGCTGCTGAGTAAGAGCTCAGCAGGTTGTTCTTATATCAATGGGAAGGAGGCCTTAGGATCAGTAAAACAATGTCCTTATATGGTGATGTGCATGTGGTGTGAAATGCAGCAAACAGACAGCAGTGTACTGAAATAGTAAGGTTTTGTTAGCTTAGGCAGGATAAACATTTAAATGTAGCCAATTGTATTGCTCACAACGGTGTATGGACAGACAGTCACAACCTATCTGTGAAAAGGGCACAGCATGTGATCAAACGACAGAAACTATATATGCTGAAAAAGTGAAAGAATAAATGTCTTTGCTTCACCACTTAGTGGTGTCCAGGCCTCTTGTGCTGCAGGTGTCTATCTCTCCCCGCTAATTATAAGTAGAAGTTAGAATAGACAGATTAAAGGTCCACTTCAACAGTCATCTCATTTCACATCTATGAAACAACATTTTCCCAAATTCTGTAACTATTCATTGCTGCTGCAGGCATTCCCCAGCCATGGCCTCTTTTGTCAATCTGGTCAATATGTAGGCAATATTTAAGAAATTATCAGACCTTCACAATTGGACACATCATCAAGGAGATAAGCTTAACTGTTCAACAAGTATGTAGAAATTCAGAAATACAGGATTTTACTTTCAGAAGAACTCAGCATGACTATGAAATTTCTGACTGAAAGCAAGGTGAAGGTGCTTGTCACAAAATGGGGAAAAGGACTTCACTGAGATGTTCAAATTAACAGTTTATTTGGACTTCACTCACAGGTCCAATACATTACTATTTTAAGTTCTATGTGTACAATGGTGATTATACTATTGCAATTTAAAAGAAATTCGCAGAATACACTATTGCAACCTACAAGCGATCCCAAAAAGTAACAACACAAACCATGAGTGCGCTAGATATTAATACCTTAAAAGAGTGCACCAATCAC